>VJOZ01042561.1:12554-30471 GCA_009801055.1 Stichopus horrens | reverse complement strand
TTCGAACTCGGTTACAGTTACCGTAGGGTAAAGCAAAATAGTATGAGCAACGAAAATAATTAAGAACAAAACAGTAGTACTATATTCAGTTGGGTGCCTTTAATACCAGATACGATAGACAGACAAAAAATATAAAAGTATAATGGAAAGGCAATAAAAGATACCTGGATAAGACAAGAAAATAATTAGGAGATACATTTTTTTTTTTGGTTTTTTACATACAATTCTTTTTTACATACAATTTTTTTACAACGTAGACTACCGTCAACTGAGGAGATTTAGGGAACACTACAGAAGTAAGCCACTGTTTACTTGTTTCGTTTGTAGTTACATTGCTTCTCTGGCCTACCTGTATATCCTAGGCCTATTATGCCCAGGCCTAAATGAACAGGCTTTATTCACATTCTGGTCCATGTGATGCAGTACATAGGTGACTATGAAAGATTGCAACTGGAGTGATAGGATACTATAAGTGTGAACATGTAGATGGGGACTTGAGGTAACTTAGAGTGCGACGGATCGGAGAGTTGAACCTACTCCTAGGCTATAGTAAATGGAGTCTAAATTATTGCTTCAAACCTAGGCCTCACATTAGAAAACTTTGGAAACGTATTGCGCAAAGTTAAATCATGAGATGAGTTTGGTACTTTTTACCCAGCTAGCAGGATATCTGAGACCCGTCTGGGCGTCAACTGGGCAACGTGGTGCCTATATGTAGGCCTACCACATGGATCCTAGTTGGGTGTCACGTGGGCTATATGAGCTACGTTCGCACCGTTTTACACATATGAAACATTTGAGACATGGGACTTCGTCTGGGATAAGTGGGCAATTTAATTCTAGTTCTACATTTAAGTTTGGTTATTTNNCTGTGTAAAATAAGTGTATAAAGCTATGCCATAAATACATTCTAATATTCACATAAAAAATGTCCATTTATCCTAATTTATAGAAAAAATGTAATTAATCTTAATTACCCGCTATTTAAAAGTCTTAAGAGTTTACTTGATTGTACGTATTATGGAAATTTTATACACCTAATTACACTTGCGCATATGTTTCATTCAAATACTGCTGTTGTTTTTAGTTAATAATTGAATGGGATGTGATCCATATTAACAATATTGCAAAAATTTTGCGTAAATATCTATTGCACCAGACCATACTCATGTTCCTTTTCAACTTACGAAAACAAAAAGGTTTTCCACAGATTGCTGACGCAATGAACAATCTTATCCCATTTGCCTGTCTTTTGTACAACGTAATAAAAAGTGCTACATAGCGTTTTTATCTTATCGCCCTGTTGTCAAATAAAAGCTAGGTTTTAGGGCTTTCGTAGTGGTGGTTTGACTGCCCCAGCGACTGATGTTTAGACCTTCACAACAGTTCCCCCTTAAAGTAGAGAAAGAGAAACACTGCCAAGGAACATTTTTAAAATTTCTTTTTTTCACCCTACAAAATTTATACGCTAAGAGGGAAACTAAAACGGAAAAGCACTAGGTTATCTATCATAGTTCTTTTATTTGGAAGTAGGCTTTAAGACGGAAGTTTAGTTAAGGTCTACAATGACAAGAAAATAGAGATTAGAGATTGCAGAATCAATCCTTTTACTCAACTCAAATCTTCATTTTGTGATTATGTGGCAGGGAACCGAAGGGTAGTTGAATGCAAAAGATAACTTATAAAGAGAGAGCAAACTGGAGCAGTGAAGTAACTTATATGGCAAAAGTTATCAAGTTTGTGAACAGTACAGAAATCAGAATTAAAATCAGACCCGAAAACCAGAGAGATGCCCAATTCAATTTCGATCGAATGACGTCCCATTTATTTGTTGATTCTACTGATACATACAAATTTGATGAATTATATAAGTTGACGGAGATGATTAAAGTCAGAGAGAATGGGATTAACAGTTAAGTTTCACGATCAGTTCGTGATGATTACACGACGAGGTCTCCAGGGAATGCAATAATCTATATGATTCAATGTATGATTGAAATCTCCAATTATCTGCGTATTGGTGCCTCTGAACTGTGTGAACCGTGTGTGACGTACGACGTGATAATCGGCTTGGGAGATACTAACTTTGTATAGCTACACGTATGGACACTTTCCATGTAAACCGTTTGACTTTATGAAAAGCTCATGAGAACTAATCCAATTCATTAGCTGTCAAGCTACTCTCAAAGAAGCCGGGTAACGGTTACTATAACAAGTTGACCAATAGGAAACTTTTCTCCTGGAGAAGAAGCATAAAACGTTATCAAAGTTTGCTTAACTGATGTATGTATAGGTTTTATATTAGCTGCGCCATAAATTGTGTTTTTAATTAATACTGTGATATGTTGTTAGGCATTAAATAGCCTGATATGCATATCAAAACAAGTATCATCATCTTTTTCAACATTCCCACGCCTCACAAATATCGAAATAGATGAATTCATGATCAGACGGGTTATTTTTCAGCAAAGGTAAAGTTTTCATTTCTACCCAACATTCGTAACCTCAAAATAGATGAATCCATGATTTGACGGATTATTTTTTCAGCAAAGGTAAAGTTTTCACTCGTACCCAACTTTCGTCACCCTTTGTGACGTAATTGTCATACCATTTAGCAGAAGGATTATTTGAATGAATAGAATGGTCACATACATACACATGGTTAAGAGGTATGTTGTTATTCTGTGACTTACACTTCCCAAGATACAGTGATTTATGTTTCCTCTACCCCTAATTGTTTTGTTCCAATGGGCGTGGCTTAAGACGTCATTTTCTCGCTCAGTGCCGGGGTTTTACCAAAAGTCTAACCAAACTTTTTTGATGTGCTTCATGGCATACTTCAATATTATGAAAGGAAATTTAGGGGACATCTCATGTGCAGGGGAACCCCTCAGGAGATGGACTACTGAGCAGAGAGAAACGGAATAAATTCGCCCAGATAGACTTTGCAAAGTTTTTCATTTTTGAACCCCTTAACTTGTCAATGGAATATTCCTTTTAATGTTAAGCTTTGCCCAAGAAACGTTAGTCGAACAAATGTCCTTTTCAAGATATCGAGTCATATTGGTCGTGTAGTTGCTTTATTGATTAACGCCGGGTAGTCTGTGCCTCACTTATCAATACAATCAAGTTATTTTACTGTGAAGAAAAAAATACTTTCTTCGTAAGTTAATGATAAATCGATGAATGTATATGTGTTTGGTAATCATATCGGAGTACCATAGAAATTTCACAGTCCATGCAATAATTGCTATTGAAATATTTCTGAGGTGATACTTTCCAGTGAATGCCAGGGAACGGACAATTTGTGTGCAAGTGTTACAAAGTCATAATTGTACTTCCATTTTAGGGACGTCATATTTAGCTCGTTACATGCGATTTGAAGAGCATGTTTAAAGTGTTCCGGTGCACTGAAAATAAAACCTATTCGAGAGAGAAGTTGAGTGATTAACTTCAAAGCACTTTTTGCCTTCAGTAAGTTGTTTCGTTTCTTGAACTGTGGAGTGCAATCTTATCTTCAGATCAGTATTAATTCGATAGTGATCGCTAGATCTACAAAAGCTATGGGATAATTTGTAATATGCCAGGGAATTCTATATTGGACCTTTGAACAGTGAAATATCAAAATCAGGAGAAAGACGAAGTTACCTGTGCAGGCAAAGCCCAAATTATAAACCTTTGTTGAGACGTACTGGGGCGCTTTTTTCAGGGAAATCATCTTTTCTTCTGACTTGTTTAGATTGTAACACCCTTTGGGCTATTTACCGGGATTCAAAGGACTGGGGATTGCAAGTAGCCTTATATTTCTGAAGAGATATTAAATATGGGATGCTACTGCAATCACATGTAAATGCCATCTGACAAATGTTATTAAACTTCAAAGCGTAAAAAGGTTGGATACTTTGTAATTAAGGCAACGCAGCGGCTATACATTATCGACCATGTCTCATTCCACTTGGATTATATTGCTGTTATTTTACCACATCACTAAGGCACTCACATGTGAATGCCAGTGGACTCACTTCAATGGAAGTTGTTACTATGTCTTCACTCACAAGGACACAATGTGCGCGCAAAAAGATATTTGTAAGAGCTTTTCCAGTCCCACGATGAGTGTTGACCTTGTCCACATCAGGACGAAGGAAGAAAATTCTTTCATCCGGAATGAAATTCAAAGGGTCGTAGGGAGGGAGGAGAAGATCTGGATTGGTCTAATGGAAGCTACTAACAGCAAATCGGAGACGCCGACACCAGACAGGGTCTTTAAGTGGATTGATGATGGGGGGTCCATCACCGAGTTCAAAGGATGGAGGGAATCGGAGCCAAATAACTTTAGAGGAAATGAACATTGTGTTCACTTCAGACGTGGAAACTGGAATGACGATACCTGTACGGCATTGGCCATGGCCGTATGCAAATACACCCCGTGACGTCACGTAAATGTGTCTAAAGTGGCATTGTCATGATCTTATGTGGTAGCTAAGGCCATGGCCGTATGCAAATACACCCCGTGACGTCACGTAAATGTGTCTAAAGTGGCATTGTCATGATCTTATGTGGTAGCTTGACAAGCTGTGATTAGAGAAACAGGTTACTCGCTGGCTGGAAATGCCAATTTGGATGTAGTTTTAATTGACTTAGTGACTAGTGCTACTCCAATTTATGTGCACTATATGTGCAATATTTAAGCAACTCCCTGATTTAAGTTGGTGGAAGATTAAAAGAGGGAGTAGGGTTTTTGTGCACGTTACAAGAAACTTCAAATTTCTAAGTAGAGATAATGTTTTCGGACTTACATACAGTAGGCCAAGACCTATACAGAGCAAGTATTGGAAGTACTGGAGAAAGTAGAGAAAATGGCGACTAGGTCGATTTATTTCTTTCAAAGAGTTCCAAAGTATAGAAGGTTACATTATCTGAAACTCACTCCACTTGATCTGATTCAGGCTGTAAAAATTGTTCACTTCGATCTGCATGTGTACAGTAAAATGATAGCTACTAAAACGATTTACTTGTTCACGTTAATGAACTTAAGGAGACTTGCTGGTACATGAACATTATTTTGTTTAGCACAGTAATCAGTAGGTAATACAAGCTACATAATTTAATGAACTGCCTGCTAATTGGCCCTTTCTGCGTATACTGAGCTGCTAGCTAGTTATTATCTTCGATCGATGGCGTAGTCCAATGATGGAGGTACTACGGACCATTCAGTACCAGTTCTTGTGTATGTTTAGACTACTACCTAGTAGCCTCCAAAGATACTTTCATAAGGGCCGAGTTTTGTTATTTGATATTGAATGTGGTGGCACAGTGGTAGTAAATACAACCAGCTAACAGTAAGTCCAATGGAAAATTCAGAATTTTCAGATTCTGTTTTTTGTGTCGCAGCAACATACAGTAAGATTGTCCTTCCACTCTACAATATTAGGCTGCTACCGCCTACATCATTTTGGGGTTGATATAAATGATTTTGATTAATGTTTTTTGTAATACTAAAAGAGAGTCAGTTGTTTGTGAGCTGTGTCGAGGTATAAGCTTGGCTGAACAATCCACAGCCATGCAAAATCATCAGTGTTAAATTTTTGTAAGGCATGATCCAGCCTTGGCAAGTCGGGCGGTGTCCGCCACATTTTCGGGTCTTCTCCCACTCACCTATTTGAATCTCCCGCACATTTAAAAATCTCCCGCAGTCATGTACATAGTTTTCACTGAGAAAAATTAAATCTTACTTTTTGTGTGGAATTCATTTCTTTGAAACAAATGCAGAACAAAAACTAGAAATTCAAAAGTGCAGAAATTATTGGAAATACATGCCACACATGTCCAGCTACAGTGCAAGCAAGTTACCAATGCAATCATTAAAATGTGATTCTGAGGGGTACAGTTTGTCAAAAAATTCTGCTACACTTTCACCAATTTTTAAAGTGCTAGGCTTAGAAAGTTAGGCAGTAAACAGGAAGTGTGTCAAATTTTTCATGCTTCAAATAATCATCTGACCTTGGCATCTCTGGTCCAAAGTATGCAGTCTATTTTTCCTGCTGTTCCCATGTCAACCTCCAACATTTTCCGCAGATCACTTCAGCAAAATGGCGTGTTTGAAGACAACAGCGGAAGAGATTCCTGTACAATTTTGTTTCAGAATGCAATTGTAATGGTCTGCATGTTTGCATGGTCTGCACTTTTCAAATATCAGGTGTAGATTCCGAGTTGATGTCACCTTCGGTCTAATTGCTTTTAGGAATGATACTGAGTAATGTTTGAAGTGGTGTGTCCTAGGGATTTGTTTCACTGTGTAAATTACAACTCCTTGTTTCAGTTTAATGATGAGGTCATGATTCATGAATAGCTAGATACTGTACATGTCACCTTGAATCCAATCTTCACTGGATAGCAGTCCTTTGATAGTCACTGGAAATCCATTTTTCAGTGGATTCCTAGCCGCAGTGGTAGTGGCCACCTGACTAGAAATCCACTGGTCACTGGATTCCTCTGACTACAAATCCATTTGTTTCTGGATTTCTAGTCATAGTAGAAGTGGCTTGACTACAACTAGGAATCCAAATGCGCAGTGTAAACCAGATTTCACTGACTATTACTGGGAATTCGGATGAACAGTGGAAATCAGAGTTCAGTGACTATGACTAGGAATCCAGATGGGCAGTGGAAATCATTGAGGCAGGGTCTTCTACAGTTGCACCAGAAAAAATAACGAAAACGTGATTTGCAAGTTGTGTACAGGGGGTAAAAAAAAGACAATCAGTGAAGAAATGGTCACTTTGTTAAATATTCCTCTCAGACCTTATCGTCGGTGTTTTTTGTGTGGGTACAACTGCAGAATACAATGGCCTAATTGCTTTCCATTGTTGCACTGGAGGCGCAGTCGCAGTCAATCAACATACGAACAATTGACACACTAAGGAGACTGGGCTCACTGTGGCACTGCGGCTGTGCCTACGCTTAAGGCATGGTCTCATAATAACTTACACGGCAATTACATAGGCATGTTGTCATTTCATCATTCTCAAAATGCCCTTTGAGTGCATATGATCAACACTGTATACATTAATTCAAATGATGTGAAAATCACTTTCCTCCACTTGGGACGCTGATGGTCGATGAGCTAAAATGATCAAAGACCATGACTAAGCTTGGGACACAGTCTTCCTCATCACGACAGAGTGATCAAAGTTCTATTAATTTATGGTAACATGATGTCACAATCACGTGTCTTTCCTCACCATGGCACTGCGACCATGCCTACGAGATCCCAAGATCAATCCACTGCAACTCATGTGATTTTAAGAAAATATTCTCCCAAAACGACCATGGTATTCTGCAGTTACTCCAGACCCTAGAGCTCAGTCAAACGAAGTGAACATAGCATGCCACAGAATCCTGTTTAAGGACAGGTTACATTGTAATAGCCTTTCATGAGCAATGAAATGGCCAATGATCAGCAACATCGAAACTGATGATGATGATGAATAGGTAGGCCAATTTGTTATATTAGGAAAAATTGTTTTGGTGATTTTGAGCACTAACAGTTAAGCCTAAACCTATAGTGCATGCAAGTCTGTCATAAAAATGCCTTCTGTTGATTATGACTGGAGAGTAACATAGATTTGTACAGTCTAATACTTTGAGGGAATAACAGCATGCTGAGCTTGATACAGTTGGATAGCCTAAACTTATTTCTACATCACGTAGACCTGAGGTAGGCCTGAGCTGAGGAGGTAACTGTAGCCTGTGCTGTAGGCCATGTGAAACATTGAACTTTGGTACACCTTCCAAGTCTGAAAATAACTACGCTATTTGAAGATAAATGACGATTTGTTTTTTCGTATGATAATGTTTTCGAGAAATTGCCTCATCTTTGTGCATTTGGCGTATACAAACTGGCAAATCATTTGTAACTTAGTATTGTAACTGTCACTGTACAGTAGTGTTACAGTGATAGTAATAGGGAATCCGTGAGCGTGTCTCTAGTCCTACAACTTGGCAGTATAAATCTTCCAAGTCTTTTGTAAATTTATGCACTTTAGGTGTGTACTAGGCTACTGTATATTTCTCGCGGCACTGGTACACCTGGTTGACATCTACAACGTTACAAGTTCCTTACCTCTAAACCCGGTGCTCCGGGATCAACACCGGTGTCTAAGATGGCAATGACTACGCCCCTGCCATCAAAATCGGGATACCTCGTGAGAAAAGAAGTAGCTCCTGTTTCTTTTTTGGGCAGCAAATTCTCCAATGGGAAGTCTCTGTCCACTAAGTTCGCCATTTTCGGGCCCCAACTGGTAATTTTTGGTTAGTTAACGAGCTGAGCCCGCATACACAGTTAGCTGACTAAGGCGTAGTGGATTTACTGCCCTCTTCATTTTTAGGAAGTGATGCCTATTCATGGTTGAATATTCATCATTACCATGGCAAAGAATTACAACCGAGGTTCGATCACATTTGCGCGAAACAGTACCTATAATACATGTACAGTGGAGTCTGGCGATCCGCGAAAATATATTTTCGATCGGATCGCGGAACATTACAAACTTGGTAGGCTAGTTGGTATTGACTGCTGTAGTTACACCGTACCCGCAAACACCGACAGTGATATGACAGTAACAATGCTGAACGTATAATTTAAACACAGCTTCCGCATGCCATATTACAACGTTTGTAATTAGAAATGGACGTGACTGTGAGTGTGACAAATATTTTGTGATCGAGGACGCGCGAGAGAATAAGATAATACACATTGTAGCTACAGTAGCTGGGGTGAGAGTATCCCTATGTCCTGACTAAGTTGCCATTGTTCAACAAAACAAATTCAAAACAATATGTCGAAAAGATGCATCCGCAGGCAAAGTGATCCTCTTGAGCTGTTAGAACGAATACTCACAAAAACAACTCTTACTACCAGAAGACTCGGTCATGCAGACATCGAAGGTAGGGATATGGGCTACATAGGCGCGCCTATGCAAATACCAACTTCATCTGTTTCTGCGCAAACACAGTATTCAGTAATAGTAATTTAGGCTGCAGTAGGTTAGTTGTTACTTCTGTGCAACTGCAGAATGCAACATGGAGTAGCCTAACAGCAGAATACTATACTGTAAATTTTGGAAGAATACTTTCTTAAAATCGCAGACTCGCAGAGGAATGAACGTTACCAGATGAGAATAAATTTGAGTAAATTAACATGCAGCTAGTACACCTCTTTTCAATGTTGCTAGTGTTATGCCATAGGTGTTTCAATTTGTTCTTTTTTTTGTTTTTTAATACTGTAGTTTCCCAATCAAGAAGCTGCTTGAACCTCATCAATTACCATTTCAGTTTTCGTTTCTTAATTGAACACTGTCAAAATGTTAACGATAACTTAACATTAAACCAACGTCAACATATGTTGACTATACCCTGATATTCAACCAAAATCCAATGCGAAATAACTCATTTCCTACGTTCCCACAACTACTTCTGATCACTCCAAATTCTCAGACAGTCTTGGATAAAATTGTTAAGACACTTTGCAATAATTTTTGAGTGTATTCCTAAATTAAGTTCAGAGGATTACATGAAACCCCATGCCCCTTTCCAATGTTGCAGGAAAGGAGTGAATGTATCCTCTAAGCAGTACTGTATCCTGCAGTCAACATTTGAAGTCAGAGCAGGTTGTCCCAACTGCCAAGGCATTTTGTCCAAGATTTTAGGTACTGTACTGTAGGATGTGGTTAACCAGTTCCATTGTGTTTGGTTTTAGTACCATGTTAACAATGTTGTCTTACAATTCACTTACATGTTATGTAGAACTATATGAGAAAAAATCTACAGTAATTGTAATGCCCTGGATATCTTACCCAAGAGTGTTTTAGCCCACCCACAGCATAGTGTAACTTATTTGTGTTAGTTCAGTTGAGCGTAGCTCACTATTTTCTATCAGGTATGCAAAATGATATTTCCTGTTTGTGTGTTGAATCATCGCAGAGGTCGGAGGTAAGGTATTTGAAGAGGCCAATGAGAGGGCTCGTCTGGATAAAGAAGAAGCTGTCAGAAGGGCTATTGCACAAACACAAGAGAGTGCTGACAAACGACTACGGGAAGAGCTAGAGAAAGCCCATAGTTTAGCAGAACATGAAAAGAGGAAGGCGCTAGAAGAAGCAAGAAAAGTGAGTGATGTTGCACTTTGGAAAGTAATCCAAAGCCATTTCTTTTTAAAAATTTATTTTCTCATACCACCAGTGTCAGCTTGTTTTATCCTCAGTATATTGCAATTGCTGATTATGTATATGTGGAGGTAGGGGATAATTCATGTCTTATGTCTCATGGCGAATAGTACTCCAAAGAATTCAGCTCTCTTGTTCAGGGGAAATTCGTTGCAGGAGTTGAATGATATCATTATGATGATTTGGTCACTGCTAATTAATTTTTATGCACTTGATGTGCATATTGACCTGATTCTCAAATGTACTGTAATCTTAAATACATGAAGAAGAATGATAAAAGGTTGACATTTTCATTCATTGATGTGTCTCTGTTCAAATTTCTTGTTGTAATGTTACAAAGGAATGTTTAAATGGTTTCACTGCACTAACATATATTTTTGCTGCATAATTTTCTCGGAAAAGTTATCCACAAGCCAGGTTTTGACGATCCAAAATGTGTAATAAGCGATGATGCTATTTGCTGAACTTTGTGTCTTTATCATGCAGTGCTGCATACATGTCTCAGAGAATGGGGAGGGAACTATTGAGGGTCACGTCGTCCTCGTACATGTTAGTTGTTGATGGTTGCATTTGAGAGGAATAATTTTGGATCAATGTGAATAGAATCTTGGCAATACAGTAGGTGAGAAACGACGGTAGCATCTTTCCTGGTAATTGATAAATTTTGTCACAGTTTGGTTGGACTTGGAGACAGTGTATTAGATTAAATCAATGTGTACATTTCATGAGGTTTGTCACAGGTTAAAAGCATTGTACCAAGAAGTAGGCATGTTTAAATTCCTGTTTAAGTCATTTGCAGCGAAGCTGCTGTTCAACATTAAACAGATAAATCTTCTTTTCATTTAACTATTGGACAGAAGAGAATTGAACATATTATGTGCTACAGTACTTATGGCTTGTTTCCCGCCAGAGAATTTTGAGTGTTGGCTTTATTGTATTTTGTCAGTGAAATGTTTATGTATTTATTTTGGTGGGTTGAGGAGGGGGACTGTGTGAGCCTCTTAGAATATTTTGCAGACAGAGTATGCTCCAATGCCAAATGGTGCAAATTTTTTCTCTTATTTTTGAGCTAACTTTTGAGCTAACTGTTTTAGTGTTTGAAATAAATTTGTATGACATTTGCCTCATGTGAAAAACATTTTTCGTAAGTATCGCATGTATTTGAATACACCAGGAAGTTTTTACAGCTGAACCTGTAGGTTTTTTAACTTTCTGTAAATTTTGTGCCAGCCAGTAATCATCTGGCAATTTACTCCCATGCCAATTTCCCGCCAGTGTTCGGTGCTGGCTACCGCAGGCTGTCACGGGCCAACATGGCTAGAATCCTGATAGAGGGCTATACAGTAGTAAAGTGATGTGTTTTGTGTCTCAGATTGCAGAAGAGAGAGCTCTGAGGGCGAAGAATGCGAGAGATCAACTGGAGAGAGAACGGTTGAGCAAACTGAGATGGAGATTGACAAAGGAGAAGGAAGATGCTCTGAAAGCCCAGTGGGAGGAATGTGAGAGGCTGAAGAGAGAAGCAGTTGCGGCAGCAATTGCCGAGACCACTCGGCGGTTGAAGAAGGAATTTGCTTTAGAAAAGGAACTGGCTATCGCAAAAGCCCTGAAAATAGCCAGAGTAAGTGACTGTCTTGTCATGACATTATTTAACATATGGATGGTGGTTCAAAAGTTACTGGAAACACTTTTGAGATTTGCTATTTTTGTCCCAAATTTTTCTCACCTCTCCTTAAGATAGCTTCTATGATCACACTGGGGTGTCTTCTCCATTTACCCTCGGGTGCAAATTAGCCTGTACGCTACTTGTTTAAAGGGAAATAGGGCATTTAGAACACACTACCATGGTGTACAAAGAAAATAGCTTCAACCATTGTTAAACCATTCAG
Organism: Stichopus horrens; assembly: GCA_009801055.1. Lineage (NCBI taxonomy): Eukaryota > Metazoa > Echinodermata > Holothuroidea > Aspidochirotida > Stichopodidae > Stichopus > Stichopus horrens. The sequence continues at coordinate 18,365 of VJOZ01042561.1, read as the reverse complement.
TTTTGTCAGTAAACATCTGTCAAAGCTGTATCTCCTCAATTGGTGAGTAACGGAAGATGCATCATTTGAATTTTGAAAAGTTTGGGTGAACAAATGATTGTTGAGCAACAANNACTGTTCTTCATTTTGAATAATCTATCATTCTGTGTCCACAAATATTGGTTTTCAAGATATGTTTATTGTCTGTAAAACAAACGCCCTATTTCCCTTTACGTCACTGATCATAGTACACAAGCAGTACATTCCTTATGAAGGTTTGTAGAGGGATGTTACAGCGTGAGGGAGAATTATCTTAAGTTTTGTTCAATGGCATTGGATGATGGAGAAGTATTAATCAGTGCATGAGACAAAAACCTGGGTTAAAGGTGTGTTTCTGGTTTCAACTTCATTTCTACCAGATCGCATGATATCATTGGAACAATATACTGTGCAAGGATTGGTATGATAAACAAGCAAAAGTGAAGTGACATATAGTAATAAGTGAAGGAAATTCATTCGGTCGTTGCAATGGGAGAGATCTCTGATAGACAAAACATGAAAATAAAAGAAAATGTATGAGACAATACCCAACAAATGCACAACAAATTGAAGGAAAAAAAAAACAGGTACATATTGTAGGCTACATGTTGGACAACATATGCAGCAGACAGTTAAAAGATCTACCGTATTGCTTTCTTAGTGACAAAGTTAAAAAAATTCAAATAGACCTTATGACAGAAAAAAGCAAAAGAAATTATCTTTTGATATGTTTTAAAGCAAATGCAAGAAACTGGGGATAATTCTTCAGTTTTGACATTTAGAGATGTAATTTTGTCTGTGAGGATATTTGCTTTCATACAAAATGAAGAAACTCCTTTAATAGATGACTTGTATCATAGCAAATCTCACTTGGGGTGACCAAAAGTCACCTTACCCTGACAGGTCATTCTGTTTTCCATCAAAGTACTGTTCCAAGACAACATTAACTTCACACCCCAGTTCATGTCTCCACACAACTACTTTTCCATCATGATAATGATGACTTGCAATTCAGAAATGCTGGCAGGGTCAGGTTTGGTAGTCTTGAGAAGGCATAAACTGTCATGTATGGTATCATGTGAGGATTGACTGCTTTTGAAAGTTAAGGCCATAGTGTACAATTGATGTGCTTAGTAGTGAAGACTTTTCAATGGTCTCGATGCAGGAAAACTTCGAGAGGAAGCTGGAGGCAACAGTGAAAAAGACGATAGAAGAATGTGAAAGGAAGGCAGCTGAGGAAGCTGCCAGAATCGCTAAGTTACACAAGGCAGAAGTGGATCGATTGGAAGCAATGTGAGTAAATCGAATGGGTGTAAACAGGGATGGGTAACTTACCATTTGTAAAGAATAAACTAGCAGTGCAGTAGTTAAGGTCTGGAGAAGGCAACTGATAAGTGAACCAGACAGGTAGACCCTTTTTCAATATACTGAGTGTATGTATTACGAAACAGTTGTATGCTGTACCACTCCGGAAGAATGTAAGTTTACACATTATTATGTGGATGAAACTATGTGGATTAGGGGAGAGGGTTTCAATCAAGGATTAACTATTCACCATTTTCTGGATGTATTAACTTAACATGACAAACTCCTTAACCCAATCCCTGCTAACCTGCCAAGCAGGTGTTGGTATGTATAGTCTTTTAATGTACATACCATAACACCTGCGAACAGTTGCAGATTTGTCTCATCGTAGATCCAAGGTCTCTATATTTATGAGCCTTTCTTCATGTTTGGCAATTGAGTCAAAAGACAATGAATATTTATCTTATATATCTTACTGAAAAGAAGTATTAAGTGTCATAAATTTGGCATACATGAATTTTAATAGCAAACAATCTGTAGGCATACATGTTGGAATCTGAGCAATAGTTTCTCGAGTCTTGGTATTACAAATGCAGTCAGAGCTGGTACATGAGTAATGCATGTCTGTCGTGTGGGATAAATCCCTCCACTCACAACAGTTTTCTCTTACATTGTAATAAATTGTTACTATAGTGATCGTATCCATTCCTTTTGTTAATCCCCAATTTCTCAACCAGTCTGCATTGTCTTTTTGGCTGCCTGTTTACTTCAAACTGTGAAAAATAAGGAAAATTATCCAACTTGCATAAAATGTTCTTCCTGGATTTCTTTCAGTATTGAAGATGTGAGGAGAATAAATCGTGACGAAGTTTCTGCTAGAGAGTTGGTTCAGATGGATTTCAGGGTGAGTTTAGTAATTGATCGATGCTGTCTTTAAATACTGTAGCTGCAGCACATTGTCCTTCTGATAAAAGTACTAAGATTAGAATTTCAAAGAATTTGATGAAAGTGATAATGCATTACTGAATGACAAGCCATTGTGCAACATACCGAGTATGAGATCCTTTGGTTTTGATATTTCAGCAATTTTCAGTCGATTGTCCCATGGACAGCTAAGATGGCAGTTATGTTTTATATTTCCAAAAGGAAACAGAAAGACAAGTTTATGAATTTAGTGAATTGTGTTAGTGACAATGCAATTTCATTTTCTGATTTTATTATCATGCATCATATATTCAGCATACCATTTAAATTTGGTCATAACCTTCATCAGGTTGAGTTGTCTGAATGAAAACCTTATTCCAGAATAATTTAGCCTGTTGGAAATTTGAAGTATCCTTAGAATCTGGGCTGCCAATTTCTTTACTGATTCTTGTCTACTTCTCTTTTATTCATTGTTGTTTTTCATGGTGACCTCTTTGTTTTTGACTAACCATGACTTGTGCCACAGTGGCATGGAAGATCCAATCAGCTTGCATAATTGCAAGAGCAGACTTGCTATTACTGAAGTGGGGTTACTTGCATTCGTTACCTCGTTGATCAAGCATGTTAGCTGAATGAAAATTGTTTTGATGTTTAAATTTTACATTCCTCATTATATTTTGACAAAGAAATATAGTCTGAGATCCTAGAGTTTTGGAAGTTAATTCCTAAAAGTGAGATGGAAGTTTCATGATGTAATAGAATAGGTTGCATTTCTACCATCATCTTCCTACCACAAAGTGGCTGCTTTGCTTACCTGTTTGAGGTCTTGTTACTGTGAAGCAAAGATATATTTTGATCATTGCTGTCAGTTATATTTAATAATAGTGCCCTCACTCTATGAACCTGCCCTAAGTTACAGGCATGCTTTAATACGCAAAATGTGCACATACAAAGTCTTATTGTGCTTTTGTAAATAAACTAAGTTCAGGAAACTATTTCTTCCCGTCTCTCTAAATGATAACAGTCAAACTCTGATGTTGTAGTCTTTTTGCCAACATCAGTTTTGAAGGTTTGGCAAAGTTTCAAGTCAGGAAAGTGTAGTGAAAAACAAACACAGGGTCTCCACATAGATGCTATGCGCATACCTGACAATGTCAATGTTTTTACAATCATTAGTGAATGTCATTGTTAGTAATTCATTAGTCAAAAGAGATTACAATTTGCCCTCATGGTAATGAATAGAAAATTGTATGGAATGTTTTGTCCCTTTAATAATAATCTTGTATTTGATTTCTGTTGTTGAAGGGGGTGGCTAACACCTTGATTATGAAAATATGAGAAAGTTGAAGAAGTTTGTCGACCGTTCCTCAGTCGAACATTATGGACAGTACCAAATGTTTTGTGTGAGTGAATTGTCCTGCAAAAGATGAAAAAAGGTGGAAAACAACCATCTCTCAAAGCTGATTTCAATACCCTCCATTGCTCCAGTGTTGTCTCTTGTCTCTTGTTTTGTAGGATATTCAGAGGGACTACAAACGCTTCTTGGATTACACCGACGGTAAATACCACTCTGACTACATGATGAGGCTTCGGAAGCATGGAATGAAGTACAACCACAACTGGGATCGCAGAGACAGCGAGGAGATCGATATGTATCTGCTGCCCTCATTTATTAACTATCACACAAAACATGGCAACATTACTAGCCACGACGCTACTCGGCAGATGAACTTTGCTCCCGTGACCAGGTGACAATAGACTGAATGTGTCGTAACGTGAAGAAAGGCAAGGAAGGGAGTATCAATCTCAGTTGGTACATTGTCAGAATTAACCAAAAAGTTTTCTCCAGCCCGACACTCAAACAAGGCTTGCTTATGTTTCATAGTGAATGATTGGTCATCGAGATGTTGGTATTCTTTGGCAAAACCATTTCCACTTTCTTGCTGAACCCTTACTAAATCAAACTGATGGCATTCCATTCCTCAAATTGGTCACATTTGCTTGCAAGTGCATTTGTTAATATGGAACAATGCTTCTTCCATACTATAGCGTTATCTTGGGAGGGCTTGGTGCGGTTAGTAAGTACATTCATTAATATGATCCATTTCAAATCTAGAGAAAAAGCAATTCACAGTGTGCTTGTGTATTTTGTGGCCAACACAACAGTACCTAAAGCTAGTTAATGCTGCTATAATTGTGCATTTTACACATTTTTATTCTTAATTCTCTGCTTAGATGTTGGATAGGGTATGAAAAAAACCATGACATGTTCACAGATTCCATGAGGATGTTATTCCCATTCAATGAGGTACACGTCTTCCATCATTTATCATTTGTTTTATCATCATTCTGTTTTACAGAGTTTGTATCCAATGGCATTCCAAGTTTTGCTTTTAATCCTAACTGTCTAAATAAATTCATGCCAAACACTGCTTGCTAAGGTGAACAAGTTTCGTTCATTTACATGCAAATAGTTGACATTTACTCAATACTGTAAACTAACAGTGCAGGTTCAATCTTGGCCACTTTGCATCCAACATTTTCACCAATTCTTCGAAGAGATATTTAGGTAATGGTTTCATATCAGTTATTTGAGCATTAAGTTGACTCACTTTTGATTTTCCCAGACTTCCTGTAGTAGTAGCAAAAGTTTAGTGCAAATAGAGGGGGAAATCCAGTGTCTATTTGTCATGGAGTTCCTGGTATTTTACCTCTTTTTCACACACAAATGATATTTCAACCTTTTCAGGGAGTGTTTAACTGATTCATGTGGTTGTTCTGAACAATGTTTCCTCTTACTTGATGGACATTAATCAAAACACATAAATGGAAAAAGGACGACCCAATGATGCTCATCATTCACTTTAAATAAGATTTATGTCCATTTAATCGGACAGCTACGGGTGTCTGAGAAGGTAAACATCGTTTCAGATCTCTTCTGAAGCAACTTCCGCCTCGTCTATCAGCGGACAATCACTGTGACTTTCGTGCGAAAGGCGACTTTATGATTCTTTGTATAGCAGTAGGTATTCTAATTAACCTCTCCGTCACTAATTCATCACAAAGCCCTTTCATTTGGTAGTTTGCTTTCAAAAGAATCCATCATATGTCTACAGTGTGATGTTTATTTATAGCAGATGTGACATATACAAACAGTGGAAATGTTTGATTTAAAGAGAAACTCGTTTATAAGTTGGAGCTGTTGCTAACAGAGTGATTCCTCATTCATTACTGCTCTGTGATTTTTTTAAATAATGCTTTGCAATTCCAGTAGATGTGTCTGTTTTAAGTTGAAAAAGAAAATGACTAAGAAATGTTTTAAATCATGAAGTTAAAGAGGATGATACCTCTCTCTCTCAAAGTTGTGAAAAAGAAAAAGATTGACAATTTTAATATTTTCTAAGTTACTTCTTTATGTCAGCATGCAAAGGGAGCTATGCACATCTTATATCCTACCTCACAAAATACCTTAATTTGAGCATCTTCTTATAAATTAAAGGAATTTACTTCTGAAGGAAATTGGTATGTCAAAAAAGTTGGGAATATTTTTCTCTCTGTATTGGT
>VJOZ01042559.1:813-16524 GCA_009801055.1 Stichopus horrens | reverse complement strand
GTGACCGTGGCTTATCCTTGGATAGCTGCACAGTAATTTGAGAGGGAAACCACTGGCAGATGGATACCGTACAACGGTAGATCAACAAAGTTTGGTGGTCTGCTACTTAATGTTATGATAGAAAAACAAAGGCAGTGCTTTGTCAATCTTGCACAAACATTGTTGCCATGTTGTTAACTGTGTTACCTGTTCTCTGGGTTTGTTTACAATAAAAATGTGGTTATTTACAAACCCAAATTTTCTTTGATTTCTGTCATAGTCTTTAAAATCTCGCTGTGCATGAATGAACGGTGTCAATCAACGCTGCACCCGTCCATCAAACTGCATAATCATGCACTCTTCGGGGTCAAAGCCATCGCTGGATGCACTGAGGATGCTACTGCGTTCATCTTTGCGTTCATTAACCCTCGGTTGTGCATTATCCTGCATTTGATGCTTGCTCCAACATTGATTAACCTCTCGTTGTCAAATTATATATGGATCACGATGTGCTATTCTGTTTTTACACAAAATGAAAAACCCAGTTAAAAGTCTCTAGATTTCACATGAACTACTGAAGCACAATTTTTAATCAGGTACCATGAATTATCAAGTTTTCTGATGTTATTAATGTTGAAGTTGTACACATGTTCGTAACCACTCATGCAGCATATGTGTATCTCGCCCATTGGTGACCTTTCTGACCTGGTCTCTCACGGTGACCACCGAATACTCCACTACTGCCCTCATGGAGTTTCTGTCATCTAAAGTGTTTTGGATATAACAGAATGGAATCACCACGCTAGATAAAATGTGATTGGTATATCACTATAAGTTTCTGTTACATCAAAAGGCAGGATCATTTTTATGCTCTGTCGGGTTACCTCCATTGACAGAGATGAAAAGGTCTAAGAAAACATGATATGAAAAAACAGTTGATTGTAAATCACAAAGAAAAGCTGATGACTAAGTGAATTCAATCTGCTAACAATGATTAATTTTTATCTGGTGAAGTACCATCCTCTCCAGTAACATTTCTGAAGTCTGTTGGTAATTGACTTTAAATAATACTAATCATTGCATAAACTGACCATGAAGATTCCCTTCATCTCTTCATGTAGATAAAAAAGACCATCCGTAAGAAACACATTTTGCCCGCCTACAAGCTGAGGTACAAGCCCTTCTTTGTCAAACCCGACCCACCCGGTATCCACGACGAGGTGCTGGTGGAAAATTCCAAGCTGACCGTCGGGACGATACAGATAACGGTGGTGGAATGCAGCCGACTTCCATTCTCCAAGGAGAACGAAGACACTGAGATGTATTGCACCCTGTCTATAGGTGGGGGGCCTTTGCTTTTCTACTCAGGTCACATTCCATCTATGAATAGGTGGAGAAGTGGGCTTTGTTTATCTACTCAGGTGATAATCAGCCTTTCAATAGGTGGGGAGGGGGACTTTACTTTTGTACTCAGGTTATGTTCAACCTATCAGTAGGTCAGGGGGGGATTTTGCTTTTCTGCTCAGGTCCCGTTCAACGTATCGACAGAGCATTCAATCAAATTCACAAGTGAGTTTAAATCTTGAGTTGCGGATGGTATGTTTCGATAGTAGGAAGATTTGTGCAAGTATGATAAAGCATTTAATCAAGGTTATTTCCTGTCATTATCATTAAGCATACCACTTGAGATGGCATGTGATAGTGGAGATCAATTAGTCATTACTTGTGAGACTAAAGAAGGAAAGTTTTACTTCTATACTCCCAAAGCTCAAATGACTATCTTCAATTATACTGCTGTTGCCTTTCAGGTTTCTTTGTTATATTGACTTAATATTTACTTTTATTTCTAGATGCAATTGCTTGGCGGCAGGATGACATAGAAAAGAAATTTTTAGGTGAAATATATGAAGTGGACATACAGAAAGGTGCAAATAAATTTGTTGGGGTGACATTCCAGCCTGGGAGTTACGAGAAAGAAGTTCTGGTGTCGACCATCAGCCCTGAGTCACCAGCTGTCAATAAGAATCTGCGAAGGGTGAGTACAAGTAATCTTCTGAACTTCTCGACCTCAGCTACTTTAAAAAGGAGAACATATGGTACTAATAAAGCTGGTGGTAGCCACCCGTTCACTGACTGTTTCCATAGTAACATCTTGTAGATGTTTAAGCTCGCTTACCGAATTAAATTTTCCAAAGTGCTATTGGCAGCTGTACCTTATACAATACAAGTAGAAACCATAAGCATAACCACACATTCTACCATGATAGTCATAACACTTGTAACAACTAGTACATATTAAATGTACGGTGTAACACAGCACAACACCCACCGCCCACCGCAGTATAGTTCATATTAAGGATATAGTACACCACACTGTGTACTTTATGGAACATGTCATTTATTTTGTTCAGTGTTTGAAAAGTAAACAGCATAAATTTAGTAGCAAACTTGAAAAGAGGGAAATGATAGTGAAAGAAACTGGAGTATTTTTGAAGTATTGTTATGTTTTGTTTGCCAAAGCCCAGTATGCATGCAAGAGGAAAGCTGTCTGCTTCGGTGCTTTCTTAAGGCACTGTCACACGTTTTGATCGACTGAATGTACACCATGCACAATGTTTGTTTTACCCAGAAGCAAAATGAGCAGTCCCTTTGAGAATTCAGGAATGTGTACCTGCAGAAACTTTTCGTTCTTAATGTGTGAACTATCTTTGTAATAGTCAATCAGTTAGCATTACCCAGGGACACCTACCAAAAGCATTAAGACACATTATGATTGAATCAATAATGAATACATAAAAAATATACATATCAGGCNNTCTCCGCTACACTGCTCCATTGCTTGCTTTATGAAGAAACTTGGCTTGTAAAGTTTTATAACCAATGACAGAGAAAAAAGTGTAATATACAAGCATAGCGATGTTTCCACTGCTGATCAACCTCATATTTAAAGAAAGTGGTTGGGGAGTTTAATGAGGTTTGAAATCTTGTAATTGCTCTTCTCTGACAAATATTTGATTTGCACCATTTGTATATTTTGTGACCTGTGATGAAACATCTTCATAACTCTTTCACACCATAAATATTTTGAGTAGAACGTTTATCACCACTGTGCCTGTATTGAATCATAGTTCCCAAACGTTTTTGCAGAACTGGTACACATGAGCAATGGTGTATGAATCTGCAGAATTGGTGCATTGGTATCATTGTCCTTGTTGTTGTCGATTACCAGTAACTTTGCTCTGTCATATCTCACCACATTATGTATCACAATGTGATTAAGTCTCACTCTGCCGACCAAAATGTCATAAACAGACACTGATTCCTGCTCTAAAGTCAATTAGGTCCGTAATTTGTATAGATTTAGAGCGAGGTCTAGGTCAGAATGTCTCCTGTCAAATTAATTGCTCACATAAAGTGCCGTGTGTTGCGTGGTATAGGTCTAAAGGGAAATAGGACAGTTTGTGTACCAATGTTGCATAAAAAGAAAATAACTTTAATCATTGTTAAAGCAGTCAGGCTCGACGGTAAATATCTGCAAAAGCTTCATCTCCTCAAAACATTATGCATTGGCTGAATAATTGAAGATGCATCACTTGAATTTGTGACAATTTGGGTGAACAAATTACTTTTGAGCAACAAATAGTTTAATTCCTACCTCTGAGAAACTTCTCTCTTGAAAACAAGTTTCATCTCAGTTTCATAAACTTTATTTCGGACTCTTCCAAAAAATTGAAGAAAAATATACAACAATTAAACCGCATGATAATGACAGGAAGAGAGTGTGGAGTGATTAATGAAAGCATGAGGAGGCTTGTAAGGGTGTCGTAGGAATGACCCTCACCGAGGGAGAGAAAGTAATGCTTAAAAATGAAAGGGCAATTTTCGTGAAAGCATTTGAACATGAAAGATATCTATACAGTAGTGATTAAGATTATGGACAGAGAGATTGATAAGATTTGCAAACAGAGGAATGGCAGGATCTTGACGATGTTTGTTGGAGATCAAGTGCATGCATCTCTCCTGAAGAATAAGAGAGAGGCTGGGTCTAAGCACTGCCACAAACAACATTACAGTAAGATAAAGTAGGAACGATAAGTGTATTGTAAAGCATTAAGAGGATACGATTGGGTAGAAGATTATGTAAACGACTGAGAATACCAACACCTGTAGAAACTTTATTACCAATGTAAAGAAAATGGTCTTTCCATGTAAAATGTCGGTCAATGTAAAGGCCAAAGAAGTTAGAACAATTTGAGATTCTGATATTAATCAAAAGTTTGTTTATGCAAAACTAATAATCAACTTGTATGTGTGAAAAAATGTGTGAAAGTGATGATTGCGATTGCCTGAGATAATCCCATTTTGTTTTTTTCTTTGAAAGGGCGATCGTGTCTTGTTCGTGGATGGGGTAAAAGCTCAAACACCAAAGCAGGTCGCAAGATTGGTGAAGCAGGCTAAAGACAGGTAATCCAACCCAAGAAAAATTATGTTAAATATGTAAGTCATCAAGGGACAAGCGCTTCATCTTACATGTTTTACCTTCATTCCCAAAATATTCTCCATGAAGATTGTGCAGATTTGCAACAAATCAAACGGAAAGAAAAGACACTGATTCTTATGAAGAATGTTTCTCTTCTGGACTTTCATCTTCAGAAAGTTGAAAACTAGAAGCGCCAATATTTTGTATGAGGGTTTTCACTTTATGTTACCAGAGACTGTTGAAGCTAGCTGCCCTTATTGTTGAAGCTAGCTGCCCTTATTGTTGAAGCTAGCTGCCCATATTCTATTCCTGCAACCAGAATTTTCATGATCTGGATGTACTGTGTCAATAACTGATGTGTTGCAATCCAGAAACTTCAATAGTAAAATATTTTGAAATTCTTTCACATTCAAGATTTACTCTCAAGATTCAGAGACCGTTTCTGTGGAATGATGACGAGCAGAATGTTATCAAAGCTTTCGAAGACCAAAAGGACGGACCTTTCCCAGCGGATGAGCCAGATGATGATAACGAATATGAAGAGTTTACCGGTCCAATCATAGACACCTTTAGGAGCCTCGAGGAGGAATCTCGAGGGAGGTCTGCATCCCCTTCGCTCCTTGAGGTACCATCCAACGAATCTCCCGTCCTGAGGAGGCGCAATGCTTCCAAGCAGCCTACCACAGATGATGGGAGGAGGCTGTCCTCTAGCCTGGACTATGAGACAGCCAAGAAACTCAGTGAGAAACTTCAACAGACAGCAGAGGACAAACTGAAGAATGTCAAGACAAAGATACAGGAGTCCATACAGGTTCGGAAAGACGCTGCCAAAAATGGAAAGGTCAACATAGACAGCGAAGATGGACCCAGCAGGGAGACGAGTAGCACCATGTTAGATGCACCGAGCTTCCATTTGGAAGCAGATCCGGACACTGTCAGCCTGTCCAGCCTGACTCAGTACGATGAACATCCGAATAACGGCAGCGGTGGTGTTGCCGTGGAAACAGAGCAGACTGATCAAGGGTCTCTCTCAGAGGATGACCGGGTGCAGGAAACAAATCTGGCTCCTGCAGAAAGGGTAAATTTTTTGCACCCACTCCTCCTTTTAAAGAAGAATGGAAGTTTGGAATGGATGGTGGTGAAGTTGGTTATGTTAAGGTTGATGCTTTTAGAGGAATGATGAATGTGTCACAGTGGTGTCAGACTTCGGGAGTCATTCTCTTGTTTGCATCCTTCATATAGCGGTGACTTGTCATTTGCATAATATGGTATCCTGAAATTTGACTACATTTCAATCAGCTGTGAGCACTGACCTAAGTTAGTACAAAGACATGTATTTCATGTCCTCATTTAACATTGAGACAAATATTTTATATCCTCAATACATATTACAGTATGTATTTTAAGTCCTCATGTAATATTATGACATGCATGTCCTTGTGTGCTTTCAAGCCATTTATTTTTATGACCTTGTGTAACATGAAAACAAGTATTTTATATGCTCAATACATGTTAAGACATGCATTTTATGGACTTCTGTAAATATTAAGGCACATATTTTACATCCTGATGTAATGTAAAGACATGTATTTTATGTCCTCATANNAGACATGTCTTTTATGTCTTCATGTATTATCAAGACATGTTTTTCATGTTCCCAGTGAGAAGAAGATGTATTTAACATCCCAGAATGGTACTGAAACAAATGAATTGAAGATTTACAAAATAGAGGGGCTTTGGTTGCATAAATCATTACCAGTGACTTGAAGAGTCATTTCATACACATGTAAAGGATGGAAACAGCCATTCATGACCCATTAGTTGTTTTGACATAAAAATTTAGGTGAAAAATGCTTGCACTGAAAACCATTTCTATCCTCAAAGTGTGTGAGTTTCATATTTAACGCTACTTCATGTTCCATTTGATTTGATCACCACTGTTGGTGTACTATTTTTATGAAAAATCAGAATGAGCTGATTAGTGGCTATTGTTTTAGTCAGTTCCTTCACCTCTTTTTACTGACACCACCATTTTGTCCGTTTTTTTATGTAACTCCAGGATCCGAAGTGGGAAGAGACATTTTCATTCCAAACCAAAGAAACCGACCGTTACATCAACGTGTGCGTCTGGAATCGCATCAAAGGAACGTTCGGCGATCGAGACATTCTGCTCGGATACACGTCTATTCCTTTAATCGACGTCGCTATGCAGTGTCTGGCAACGCTGTCTGGTGAATATCTGGAGCTGTTTAAGCTCCAACCTCCTGAACTTCAGTCAGGAGCATCGTGAGTAACTTCTCGTCACCTTCGTTGATACGGTGTTAAGTTTACAGCCCTTCAGATGAGTCAGGTCTGGAGCATCATGGGTAGTCCAATCTTAGCACATTATTTTTGTCTATCAGGCTTCAGTGATGCAGTTTTATGTAGACTTAGAGACGGACAAATGATCGACCCACGACCAGACAGACACATGATTAAAAGGGTGGTTAACATGACAGACATTAAGGATAGACAAAAAAATAAACAAACTGCTAAAAGTTGTTGGTTGTTTAATGGGAATGTCTCCTCTGGAAGGTTATTCAATTCTCATATTGCTTAGTGAACCTTACTATGTGGATATATATATTCAAATGACAACCACATTTAATACCCATCAAAAAGATGTTAACATCATTTGATTATCTTTTGGAATAGACTGGTGGAATGTTTGCTTGAAAATCCATTTACATATATATAATCCATAAAGAAAACATCTTCTACAAAATTAGAGCCTTAGAAGTCATTTTAGTGTTAGCAACCATGTCAAAACTACAAGTTAGTCATTATTACGCAGGAATTTAGGATGTTATAGGCTAAAAGTCAAACTGAAATACTCTCAACCCTTCTGAGTGTCAAACACTTCAGGAATACTTGATACACAAACTCAGCTTTCACAAAAATATTGTCACTACTGACTGGTCTTATCTGCATTATTTTCTTAATTTATCTCTTTTGTTCTTAATCTTATCTCTCCTCACCAGGAGAAATCCCGCCCAAGCCAAGGTCTTCAAACATCCAGGGTATGAGCACCGCCTCTCATTCGGGGACATCACCCTTTTTTTCCACCACGACCCCCAAGAGGCCGTCAGGCCCTCGGAAGTCAAGGAGAAACCTCCCGTCTCAGAGAGAGAGAAATCACAAGAGACTAAGCGAATCCCTGCCACGGAGAAACCATCCAGGCCTCATCCACGTCATGCAGACAGGAAACCTCCAAGGCACGAATCTCAAAGGTGAGGTTTTGACGACTTGATGGATGGAAACGAAAATGCAGAACGTATACCCTTGGAGACAGGATTTGTCTGACCTGTCAGTGGAGATTTGAGCTAAACATTATCGTAAACCCATAGAATGTGATGGCTTATCAGTGAAAACTTTCTCTGAACTTCATTAGCCATAGTTAAACATATCTTGCTCCTCATCTTTCAGCTTTGGCAATGGTATCGGTGAAGGAGCTCAGCGGTTGCATGTCTTTCTAGGCACGCATTTTTCAACGCCGACCAGGTGTGACTTTTGCACAAAGAAGGTAAACTTCTTACCTCATCCTTTCATGCACCCTTTCACTTCTTCACATCTGACACAGAATGCTCACAGAATGTCTCTCTTAAAGCTGAAATATGAGTTGATAATTTATCAGTCAAAGTCTGCTATATGTCATAGCCTTTATACAAAAAACATTTTTTAAGCCTTTTTTTTTTTTGCTTAGATGAACATTCATATCCATTCTCAGTTGGTCTGTTTTGATTTCAGGTAACAGTGATTGACTGTTGTGCTTTCTTGGAGAGTCTGAATTTTGTAGAGCCAATAAAAATGTCAAGATGATTTTCTTATTCAAATATCTGGAAGATGAATTCATAGTTCTCTTTCAAGTTTTGTTAGCATGTGCTCTTTTCCTCTACTCTCTATTCCCTGTAACACTGACACAAAGAACAAAGGTGAATGACCAGGCAATTACCATTACAACTCATATTCCAGCTTTGAAGTAATTTAGGATGAGAACTCAAAGCTGTCCATATCATATCATGCCTATTTTTTTTTCGCATTGCTGATGATTCACAGTGCTTCCACCTTTATAAGAATAGTCCAGACAATATTCAACATATTCTTGTAAAAAATCCATAACAGTATAAAACAAGATGTCAACAACTCTAGATTCTGTGCCTGAGTCTTTGTTCATAGGTATGGATTGTTTGAAATTGTCAAAATTGTTGAATAGATAAACCACTCCTATGACACAGAAGTGGCACAGAAACAAGAGCGAACAAAACCATTGTGTGACTTGAACGTCATCGTGCCCTGTTTATGAATTATTCGTGAGGCTGTCTCCGATATTGTTCATCGAGAAATGAATCATATTTTTGTTAACCACCTTCACCTTTTCTTGGGGGGTAGGGAGAATGTATTGCACAATTGGTTTTGATTATTCTCCATTTGTGACAGGAGTTTAACAATGGTCTGGACTTTTCTTTTAAACATCTACACAGCACTTTCATTCTTCAGTGAAGCATTCATTTTGATTCATTTTCACTTAAAGAAACATTCATTGTTTGAATGGAGACAGTTGCTCGGTCATCAGCGAGATGAAGATAATTGTTTCATTTTCAAATCTCTGCCTCACTAGGTGTGGACTAAGTTCGCATACCAGTGTCAAGGTTGCCACCTAATCTGCCACAAGAAATGTTCAGATAGAACCCAAATCAACATTCCATGTAATAGGTAAGAAAATTGGAGAGAAAAAATTTGTCGCAGCACCAACTCCTTGCAAGAATTACACTTAGTAAAAGGTCTCTGCAACTGGTAAAACGGTCTGCAAAGCAGTGTTTGCATAGGGTGCCTGGGTACTTGACCGACAATGTCAGGACCCTCGGCTGAAATTGCCCCTCGGATCCAAAATTTCATGTTTCGTTGTACGTGTGACAAAATTCAGGATGTATGCCTTTTACCAAGGAAACTTCACTGTCAAGTCCATACCTACGATACATGTTGTTACGTTAGCATGCAAAGCAATTGTGATAAAATGACTTCACATCAAACTTGTAGCTTAACAGAAGTTAGTTTTTTGGGGCACCAGACTGACTGCAGACTGCATGTATCCATTTCTGAATTTTGGATCCGGTGCAAACACCAGTGAAGAGCAAAAACATTTGACTTCTGTTGGTACATTGAAATATGTGAAGTTGTTGATGTTGATATAAATCTAGCATTTTAGAACAGGGAGATATTTTTCTTAAAGCTCAATATCATATAAACCCACAGATGAAATAAAGTTTCTTTTTATCTACTTGCAGCTGAAATTGTTACGTTGCATATCATAGGTTAACCTGAAATAGGCTAGTGTGATGTCACTGTTGAACACTGACAAATTATGTTGCTGGTGCTGCAATGCTTTCACATATAATTTATGTCACTCACACAACTGTTGGTATTTTATCACTTTACCAAGGTTTAAATTAAAATGACCAACCCAACTCTAATTTCAATGAAAGTGCTCACTGAAAAACAAAACACTTCATTTGATCATTTTCAGTAAATGACATCTAACTGTTAGCCTTTAATCTTGTTTCTCTGTTATTGGCTAGTTGATGTGTTTTAAATCTGTTCTTCAGTGTAGTACATAGTCTCTGCTTTTGGCTGTGGGTGAAGGTTAGAAAAAGTTCACAATATCATTTCAGCAACTTTCAGAAGAATTAATATTTTCATATCCTTTTCATGTCTCAGAAATAAAAAGTTCCATGAGTTAGAGTCTCAAAAACCTCTGAAGCAGCCTGTAGATCTAGTGATCAACCCGCCTACCACATCGTCAGTACCCTCCAGCCCCACCGTGACCCGAAGGGATCCTCCCAGATCTCCACCCACCCCCCAGTTGTCCTCTTCGTCGTCGGATGACGAAGGCGAGGACGACGAAGACATCGAGGTGATGATAAGGAGGTTGAACCGCCTCAAGAAGAGACTGCTCCGCACCCGACAGAACGAAGTGACGAAGAAAGAGGAAGTGGATCATATGGTCATGACGGTGGCCAGAGAGGTACGTAAATGTTTTAATGTCATCTGCAGAATTTGCAGAACACATTTCTCAGCTCACAGTAACTTAGGGTTTTCAGGTCCGTATGAAACAGATCTGTTGTCACTTGTTTAAACAGATGCTGTATGTCCATTATGTTGGTACTCTGTGCACTATCTTTGTATGAATGTAGACTTCACCTTTGGACAATTAAATATGATAGCTCATCAGCTTCTTCAAACATTTCAACCTTTTCTAAACATCAGAGAAACAGAAAACCAGTAATTACTTCTTTTTGTGCAACTGAACTACAGCTTATTGTAATACAGTAACAATATAATCCTGTCTTTCCTTTTCAACTCTTGAACAACTCAGAAAACAATGAGGTTCTTCCATGTACCAGTCAGGAATGGAGTCATTGCCATATATCAAGAAATTTAAGCAGATTGCCTCAAACAGTCCTTGCACTTTCACTTGCTCAGGAGACTAAACTTTTTGTCTTCCCTATACCCTCTATGAAAACAGGATTTATTTTGCTTCCAAATAAACCCAGATAGCCCGCACGCACGTCATTGGTAATAATGTTACACCCATGATACTTAATTAATCCTATGTGTATGGTGGTTTGTTTTCTCAAGATGTATTTTGGCAATGCCGTTCTTTCTCTTTGTATAACACCCCGACGGTGATTGGACGGTCTTCGTGCAGTCTGTTTCAAGCGACTTTGTTTGATTTCTTCTCTTCACAGAATGGTAGAGAGCTGTTTTTAAACCTTCCAACTCCTGAGAGAAAACTGAAGCTGGAAACTATTGTAAGTATTGCTTCCTGGCAGCAGGCAAACACAAACATCATATTTTTGTGAACAGTTCGTTTGCTTAGTTTGTCATGTTTTCGAACTTGAAGCGATGCACAGGGAATTTGTATTGACAGAGATCACACATGACTTGGACTGTCTGCATTGAATGCTGTTCTTTTAATGGGCAAGCGTCCCATCGCGTCGCACTCCAACTTACTCTACCTTAGCTTTTAGATCAAAGTAACTTCAGAAGTGTCGGGGAGAACTTGGAGGAGACGGATATCAGTTCTGCCTTGATGTTGTTTTGTTAATCATTGAGTGCAAACGATGCCACACTCCCTCGTTTGATGGAACACATTTCAAATTTTTCTGGTGGTAGCCACCGAACAGATAGGAAATATTCTCAGATGTATCATATGACTTATTGGTGCTTTGATGCATTTTCAGGAGCTCTGTGACATTTGATTACATGGTATCATGTGAGAGCGCCCTCATTAGATCTCTGCAGATCTGATTGCTACATAGACAGTATTTAAAACTATGTCGTCAGACGATGTCATCTCTACTTACACAATTTCTGCTCGACGAAATGCTGGAAGACAATTGTAGGATTATTTGATGGTTCACACAGGCACAAGCATTACTTTATGCTTAAAATCATGAATAGGTAGCATTGTAAATTTTTCAAAAAGTGGTGATTTTTTTGCATTTTCTAGGGATGTTTCTTGGATGATGGAAAGCAGCTGTTAAGTATCAACTTCCTTCAGTAAATAACTCATCATGGAAAACTTTTAGGTAGAAAGGAAACGTCGGTGACTCAGTGCAGTTTGTTGAGAAAGCCGGAAAGAATTGATTTGATTTCCTTTTGAGATATGATTGCGTAATGTCAGAAGGTACAGAAACAGATTACGAAAACAATGAATTCACATTTTATTTTTTCTTTATGATGGCTCAGATAAACAAGCTACAGAAGGAGATCGACAGAGAAGCGGAGCAGCAAGCCTTATTTTACTTGAAGAAGGAAGACAAGACGAGCGGCAAAGAACAACGGAGGGCGGCAGAATCCTTCGCAAAGAGCGAACAGAGGATGCAGACGCTGGCAATGCTGATGCTTCACTACTGCTCTGGGATACAACACTGTAACGAGGAACTCTCCAATCAGGCAGATGAAGAAGAGATCAAAGCGCAGGTCAAAGAACAACCTAAGCAGCAGGAGTCTGAGATACCGACAACAGAGAAACCAGTCATCAAGGAACCTGACCAAGAGCAACTGACGTCGGAGACCGCTGACCCGGAAGAAATCCCCCAGACGGAGGGGATCTCTGGGAGTAACCAGGATGACGTCAACTGCGTCGTCGAATCTTCCTCGGAGGAAACGGATGGAGATGCAATCGTTATTCACCTGGCAGAGCAGAGCTGAAGTATTCAAGAGGAAAATGTCCAAACTAAATTAATTTTCAAGTCCTCTCCCGAGAAGTCCATTTGTCTCATCTTATATCCTTGAAAAAGTGAAAAACGCTATCAGGACTTTCGTCCAATATATTTGGTCAGTGTCACACATGTCTGTCACATCATGAATAGTCTACCAAAGTGAAGGCGGTTAGTCACAGAAAGACCTCAATCTCTTATGAAACTATACTTAAAATCAGGAGGTGACTGTGATAAGGCGTCATGAAAACTTTTAGTGATGATTAGTGTAAAAGATATGGGAAGAAAGTTTATGTGTAATGCATTGACATAGTCTGCACTTCATGGTGACACTTCACTCCCCCTCCCCTCCTCTCCTTCCTTCACTTCAAATGTAAATTTGAAGCAACTAATTTTGAGCACAAACTTTCTCAAAAAGAATTCCTCATCCATTTCAATGTTTTCTTCTGGTAGTGTTCGATGATTTGTTCAGTTCAGAGGGGGGGTTCTTTTGTAGTTTATGTTCAATTATCAGCAAGGAATCAATGAGATGGTGATGGCATGTGTGTGTGTTTAGTGACGCTTTGGTTGTAAACACGGTATCTCAAGAAGAGAACGATGTTCGAACTCCAAAATTGTTGTATTGGTAGTCCATCATGAGTAGATGTTTTTCATGGAGGTTAAAGGTCATTTGAGGTCACCAGAGCTTAGAGTACAAAAACGTATCAAGTGAGATATCGCAGCAACCGAATGTTGTTGGAACTTCAAACCCTATCATTGGTAGCAACTGATGAGAAGATGATGCCTGCCATTTTTTATGTTGGTCAAAGGTCATGTGAGATCAATAGAGGACATTGTTTGAAAACCTTGTAAACACCATATCTCAAGAAGGGAAAGGTGCTCGATTATCAAACTTGATGTGCAGGTAGTCCATAGTGAGTAGGTGATCCCTATTGTTTTTCTTGACGGTCAAAGGTCATTTGAGGTCATCAGGGCTTAAAGTAAGAAAACCCAAAAAGGGAAATACCTCAGCAACCAAATGTTCCTGGAACTACAAACTCTTGCCATTTGTAGCACCTAATGAGTGGACTGTCATTTTTTAGGGAGGTCAAAGATCATGTGATGTCAGTAGAAGACAGTGTGAAAATGTGTAAGCACAGTATCTCAAGAAGGGAAAGGTGCTTGAACTTCAAAGTTGGTGTGTTGGTAGTTCACTGTTAGTACATGATCCTTATCGTTTTTCTTGGAGATTAAAGGTCATTTGAGGTCTCCAGAGCGTAAAGTATGAAGACATATCAAGGACGATATCTCAGCAACTAGATTCATGTAGAATTTCAAAGTGTCAACATTGTTAGCACTTGATGAGCCTCTGATGTCTGTCATCTGAATTGCCCCATGGGAGACTTGTCATCACTGTAATGTGACAAGAAATAAATGTATATAAGTTCTATCATTCCAAAGATCTGTCCTGGGTTCAAAAGCCCCACATGTGATGCTTAGAGGGTTTTACATGTCCCAAATGTGAACATATGAAGAGGTTAAATCACTCATATTCAGAAGCAATGCATATGTATTTACTATTGAAATTTGCCAAAATGTAGATGAAAGATCTCTGTTTCATGTCAAAGGTCGCTTGCTGTATAGACTTTGGTCTCATTCTCCTTCAATTTGTGGAACCTTTTTAAGTCCATTTTCTATCCCATGCCAAACAGCCACTTAACATAGGTCTTACCACTTATTGTAAAAGCCATGAGAGAATATCCCTGTTGACAGAGACTCCCTGTCAAAATTTTCAAAGCACTTTGTTGTTTTAATCACAGTAAACCCTTCCTTGGGAGGCAAGACTGTTCCAGATTGCCTTTGTTGTCTTGCCTAATCTCAGGTTTGTAACTACAATTTGGTGTCACAAACTCTCTATCAACTTGTGAATTACCTCCTTCATGACCACAATTGTGATCAATGCTGAGTGAATGACATTACTCATTCATCTCAGCACTTGGTAACATCAAACCCATAAGTGATGCAGAATGTGGTTGTCGTTCTTGCATTTTGATATCAGCAAGGGATCACAAAGTCATTTGACTTTCTGGTTACTACCTGTGTTGATAATTTCTTGCCATTTCAAATATTAATGATTTTTGTTGAGAAAATTATTTTATCCCATTTGGTGTAAAGTTTGGTAACTGCCAAAGCAGACGAAGATCCCATCATCACAATGAGCAACTCATCTCATCCCACACCCCCCACCTTTAACCCCCTTAGAAAAAAGGTTCTTTGTTATCTTTAATGTCTGCTTGTTAAACAGTTATGTGATCTTCATCTTTAAAGAAAATGTATCAAAATAGAATTGATTTTGCCAGTTCATATTTATCGTAGAAGTGTCCAACAGGCAGCAAGCACTTATAGAAAATTATTCGTAGATTATTTGAACTTTTGTTCGCCTTTTTTTGTTTGTGTAAATGAGGTGGTTCTCCTAAGAGAATCCGAATGGATTTATTTTGAAAAAAGAGATAATGTCTGTAAATTTTGGTGAAATAATTTAGCTGTACAAAAAAGAGAAGATATTTGTGTATGCCAGTTCTTTCGTAGAGTAGGACAAGTTACATCCTATTTTGTTTCCCTTCAGCAGATCATTTCTGTTTATTGTAGTTTTTCATGCCGGCAGTATATGCAGTTGGACAGCAAATCCTGTTACCAAGGCTAACAAGTTTCAAACAATCACGAAAGGTTTTGCAGTTCTTAGTCTATGTTTGCAGGTGTGGGTTCTTTGTTTTCTTGGAGAGTGGGGGGTTGCTGGTTGATTTTGTTCTTTGGTTAAGTGTAAGCATATTAGTGTTTTAGTTTTTTTAAGTCCTTAATCATTAATTAATATGATTAGTTAAGTAATTAATGAATTCGTTTATTAATTCATCCTTTATCGGTGTTTGCAGCGGGTCTAAAATTCAGACACAGGCTTCCGCAGTCCATAGTCAGTTGGATTGAAAATGTAACTTATGCTAGGTCAGAGTTTGT
>VJOZ01042533.1:2863-13531 GCA_009801055.1 Stichopus horrens | reverse complement strand
GATACTTTGTGATCTGTTACGAAGGGTAAGGTAGTTGGTTGCAGAATAAAGAGGTTCATGATAGCTGTAATATGTATTCAATACCCCTGAAGCATAGCAGTATGGTACTGGGGTTATGTATATTGGGTCAAGTAGGGTATTATTCACTGTGGTTGGTCTTTCAATGAACTGCTTGTATGATTGTAGTTGAAAATTGGTTGGCAATCTAGCATGGTTCAACTCACGAAGAATTATTTTGTAGTCAGTTGCATAATTTTCAATTTCTGAACATTGATATATGATTGAACATTGTGATTGTATGACTGAGAAGTTCATAGTTGTAGGAATGTACTGTAATGGATTGCTATCAGGAAGATCACAGAGTCATTGATAGGAGAGCTGTTTCAACCAGGTCATTACAATAGATAACATCAGGTTGAAAGTTGTAGATGTTCAATCCTTGTAAAGATGTGACACGACTCAGTGCAAGATAAGCCATTCCCACTTGAGAAATGCTCTCTAAGGAGATTGTTGCTTTCTTCATGGTCATCCATTGCACTTTATGAATTGTCAACCCCCATGCCAACTTTAATGGGAAATGGTAGCGAGTAACATGGTGAAGTCTGTTTAGGGAGATCTCTTTATGTGCACGTATGGCAATGCTGGAACTGTTCACATTGTGTAGTGGTGGGTGTTTCTTTTTCCATTCACTTCCAACTCGAGAATCATCAAAGAGTATACATACAGTATCAAGCTGTCCATTTGGCATAGAAACATGAAAAATACTGGTGACTTTACCAGTTACTCCATTTACAAGGCCATCTGATCCATCAATATTGGCTGTAAGCATAAGACATGCATCTTGGGCTATTTTAAATTCAAGTGGTAGCAATGTTTGTGCAGTTCGTGAAGGATTCGTCAATTTCTTAAGAATTCCGGAGCTAGTGCGGTAGATGTCAACAGCTTTAATTGTCTCTGTATGACTATCAATGGAGTGGCGCATGTTTTCACTGTGTTTATCTACATCTTTCCTCTTTGCTGCAATTAAGGGTGCATCAGTATGTATTTCTGAAACAATGCATGATCTTAACGTAGTAAGATCATCTGATTCAATTCGTTGATCTTTTCTACGAGTACGTAACCTGTTCAGTAATTCTGCAAAAGTAGGTCATCCTTCTGGGGCATTATTGTGGACAGTGTCCAAACAGAAAATAAGCATCATAAATCAACAAATGATCCAAGACTTTGTTTAAAGAGTGATTTCGCTTTTACTGGTTGGATTTGATGGAAGTCCCCAACAGCTAGTATTTACCAAATGGCTCCATGTCACTTGTTCTTTTTATTTGTTTTGATCTAGCATGTATGTATGTGAGCATATTTTGATCTATCATTGATGCCTCATCAATGATTAGTAGCTGTAAACTACGATATTCCATCCGTAGAGTGTTGAGCTGATTTTCACTTAAGGGTTTGAAAGGCATGTACTGAAGATATTTAGTGCGGAATGAATTGTCTGGCCATTTATGTTGAATTCAGCTGTACCAGTAAATGCAACCAAAAGACCAGTTATATCATCTGCTGATCCTACAATAGGTGTGAAAAGTTTCCTTGACTCATGTGTTATGCATTTAATAAGCTCTGATTTGCATGTTCCTTCTCCTGCAGTGAAATATATGTGTAGAGGCTAGGGCTGTTGTCATGTATTTTCTGCTTTTTCTATTTGTGCACATGGTTAAACCATTTTCTTTGTTCAACATTTAGTCCATCATTGTAATGTCTTCTTGTCTGAATGGCAAATGCAGAGTTTCGAAAGAAAGCCTGGTATCATCTTGTTCATTTTTCTCTGTTATCATTATCATTATTATGTGGTTGTAGTTCAACAACAGGAGCCTGCTGTTCTTCTGGATCTACACCTATGGTCTGATTTTCTATTTCAATAGCATCTTCCAACCTTTCTTTTTCAGCCTGCGGGAATAAACTTGTCCATGCATTTCCTTGATTAGTGTTTGATTGCAACTGTTCCCATGAATTATCTATATCTTTTGCAAGTGGATCATGTTGAAGCATATTGGTCTTTACAACTTCATGAACAGGTGTGTCACCATATGATCCATTAAGGAAACAATCCTCAAATGTATGAAAAGTGTTTGGCTTGAAATTTTTAGTTGTGAATGGTAAATACAAAAACATTATAGCATGATATTTTTCCATGTCCTTTTGAATTCGTATTCTCTGATATCTTATGATTCCACATTTCTTGGTGTGTTTCTTTGCAATTTCAAGATCTTTGTCCAAAATGATCGAAGGATTTTCCATTTCATTAATTTGTTCATTATTAGTTGAACTATTTGATATAAACCGGTACTCTGAAGCAAATTTGGCCAAACACATTGCCGTAAATTCTGCATCAAGGGGTTGTTCCACATATTTGTCAACAAGATTAGGCAACCATATTTCATTGATGTCTTCTTGCTTCATTTTCAGTTAAGAAAGTGATATACTTAATCTATTGCTGTCTGGGTCTGTTAGAATACAACCTGTCTAGAGCATTGCTTCATGTGCATTCCTGTGATCCTATGCTCAGATTCCATAACATAGACTTCCATGTGGTTAAGCTACACACTTCACAAATGTCTCCATTCATCCATGACATATTGGATACCCATGATTGCATTCCAAGCCTCAAGCAAAGTTGCATTGTAGTTGTTCACCCAACTACTTTATGGTTGTCTTTGATAGAAAATTGTATCCTTTTGGATAGTAGCTTGAACAGAAGCTTCAAGCTACGTGATATTGTTTACGTGATATTGGTATGTTGAAAACTTCCTTCAGTAGTATATGTGCAGTCTGCATCATGGTATAATGAATTCCAGAGATTTTGAAGGAGTTTAGATGCAGATTGTTTGTCCATACTATTGTTACTAATGCCTTCCTCATCCATGTCAGGCTTTAAAATAAACGTCCTCTGTGATCGAAATTTGGGAAAATTGAATCTACTTGTTTTTTCACCTTTTCTACAAGATTCTGAATGAGTCTTGCTGTGTATTTGAACATTTGTACAATGTATTACAATACAGCATTGTCTGGGTGTGATGGCATATCACAGGAAACATAGCGGTCATTGAAAGAGACCACATCTGATTCTGTGGAATTGCCAAACTTAGGTGCATTTTTTACCCAAAAGAGACAGTGGATATGAGGCCAACCTCGTTGTTGAAACTCAACCCTATGGAAGTACTCTATAACCTCTCCAATAGGATGTGCAGATATGGACGCTTGCATTCTGCGTTCAAACATTCTGGCTGCTGTTACAGAGTTACTTGCAATAATCTGGCAATGTGTAGTCCAGTCAGTCTCAGGGGGATCTAGTTGTTCAAGAATTGATTCAACTATTTCAGGTCATCTCTTATCTGCACCTGAAAAACTGCAGAACCAAGTTGGTATACCAAGTTGCCTAACCATAGCAAAAAGATCCCTCATTGTTGTCTCCCAATAGGCTGGATTGCCACGAATATTCCTCATGAAATACTACCATTCATCTTTGGATAATATTTGCTGCACATTCTGTTTATTTTGTAGCATGAAGGATGTAACAAGTTTTCCTGCTGAAGTCCCTTTTGTGCCTTTTTTCATGGCAATGGAAATTAATGATAAAATATCATGCAGTTCAGTAGTGTACTGTGCAAAAATAGATATTCTAGATTACTGGCAAACCGTATGTCACGACAGAATAATCGAGCATTGACATACCTTTAAGAGCTAATCTGAACTTGTCTTTGTTGTTCATAGGTGTATTTTCATATGTGAACAGTGTAGCAAATGCTTTGAATCCAGTCTTGAATACACTAAGTGATTGTTGACTGCTGGTGTAACACACAACACTGTGTCATGGATATTATCAGCTACATACTGTGCTTAATCAGCCGGTTGAAGGCATGTATAACATTTGGCTGATGTTTCTGCTTCATTCAATACCTCACTGCCTTTAGAAGTGTCTGTTTCATTTTTTGCGCATTGGTAGAATTCACATTGTCTGATTTTTTATCACCTACCTGTTGATTAATAGTCAACATATTTTCTTCTCCACTATTGGTTGACATTGTGAAATCAAATGTTTTGTGAGCTGTATGTACATGATCGCTGTATGTACATGATCTTGTGCGATGTGACAGGAATTATGATCACTGTGTGTAATGCCATCATCGTCTACTTTAAGCTGACTATGGTGGGGATTTATTGAGGTACGTTGCTACATGTGTAATTTTTTTTTCAGGGTCAATATCTTGATATAAATGGTGGACTTTGTACCTCAGCTTGCATTTAAGCTTAAACTTAACCAAATTTCCATCCTCAATTGTGGGAGGAAGTTTTTGGACTACATCATTTGTGTTAGACTGCACACAAACAACTGCAACATGTATACCTTTTTGAAAACCTATTGGTAATGCAACAATTTTCATGAAAGGTATAACTGGTGCAAGAAGATGTCTTTCAAGGGTATCCAAGTGTGCCAAATGTTGGAGTTATTCTCCAGCAGCCATAGGATTAATGACTGCTTGACATGGTATCTTTTTCTTCACCATTGATTGAGTACAGTGATGGCAAATACCTAAATGCCTACTTGTATCACCTTCTTCTCTAGGTGGAAAGCCATTGATAAAAAACTGAGTTACTAATGGAATGTCATGCCTTAATAGAAGGAAATTGTTTCACACATTTCGTAAACAAAAGCGTATAAGAAATGCAACAAGTGTATACAGGTTTATTTTAACATAACAACTTGAACTGTTCAATAGCGGTTAGTCAAGCATGTGGTTCCAATAGCATTTTGGATTTTCTTTTTCTTTTTTGAATTGCTGTCACTTTTGTCACTATAGGGTGATAGATATTCTTGTTCATTTGTTGAAGCAATTGTGGAGGGATGACTTGAGTTCACTGTTTTTCTTGAATAAGTCACAGAATGTTCATTATTGAAATCTGCTACATCTTGTAGAGTAGAGTTATAGGGTTTACATCATGAAAATTAAATCAGGCAATCCCATGTGCTGCCAATTCTACACTATTGCTGTTCCCTAGGCAAAGTGTTGACCTTGGTAGCACACAAATCAAACTTGTCAAGATCCTAATGCGCACCACGAGATCATCTAAAGACTGAAATTCCAAAAGCACACTATTGCCATCTACTGAAGGAAGGTCTTCCGTATTCCTACTGAGAGAATCAAACAGGTAAAAAAAGGAAGACATGTGCTCTTTAAATATTTCTATTGCATTACCATTTGAGACAAGAATAGCAGAAGTTACATCCTTTTGAAATGTGTAGTTTAAAGCATTTGTTAGACTGAAAGTACTAATGTTGTCAGGAGTGCATATTCCAAGTGATGAAATAAGTCCTGTGTAGGTTTGATGATAGATATTATGAAAACTGTAGCCACAATGAATAATACTTTGGAAGATCAGTGAAATGCAACCAGCCAACTTCTTGTGACAGCTTTGACTGGATTGTCTAGTACATCTTATCTCCTAATCGCAAGATATTGTCTAAGTCTACAGAAGAGTTTTTCCTTGGAGGATGCAATGTACACTTTGAAAAGAAGATAAGAACATTTGCCATACATTGTTTTCCTCTGGTTTGATCCGAGAACACTATGGAACCCTGATGGAGTGATCCTGTTGCAATGAGCAGTTTACAAACATTTTGATATTAATCCTTATCATGTGTTCAAACTATAAGTCAAGTACAGTAGGTAGATGACAAAGCAGGAATACATTAACTTCAGTACGTTGAATTATGATAAAGCAATAAAGACAGCTTAAGGATGGAAACTGAAAAAAATCATGGACAATATATATTTATTCAGTGTACATAAAAGGGCAATTTAAGGGCAATGGTCATTTACACTGTGGATATACATGACACAATGATGTAAATAAGATACTCATCAGTCATGGAAACAATAGATAGAAATGATGTTTCCATAGGTAACTGGGAAGAATAAAAAGAATGTTCAATTTAAGCATGTGAGCAGCACAAAAGGAAGTGACAATGTGCAGGTTTGGTGGAAACATCAGGCTAAGCAATAATTTAAACAAAATGATGTGAAAACAAAATGGACAGTGGAAACAAGTTAAGCAACGAACGAAACAGCAGAAATCACGGAAAGAGCAGAAATCAAGGAAACAACAATTAATGGAAACAGTGGTGGAAACAGCATGGAGGAACAGCACAATGAGGAAACAGCATCAGTAATAGAAAACCACAGAGATCAAGAAAACAATATATACAATTAATCCCTGTATCGTGTCATAAAAATGTTAACACCCTGTAGAAAACAGAATTTGGCATAGGTAGCTTTTCAAGCACATTACTGTTTTCACTTTTTTTGTTTTGAGAACACCTACAGTATTATGGAGTTAACGTAGTATGATCTATATATTGCATACTAGTTTTCAAACTGTACCGTAAATGTTTGGTACTTAACTATGGCATGAGTATGACTATGTGAAGATCATTACTTGGGCAGTAGACAATGGAAAATCCAAATGATGGCTCCGAATCCGAAGTTCTAAGAGTACCGTATGTTTTGTGACCAACCTCACAAAGGAGGATGAACATGATAAGGAAGCAGCATTGACAATGGCTTAAGTAGACTCCAGGCCTCGTTTAATACAATTTAAACTAGTATGACTTGCGGAAAAAAGTCAATGCAAACAGAATTTGGCACATGTAATGTGCGTTGCACTTACACTTACAGTACTGTATGACTAGTTAACAGAATTTTATCTATGGACACCTCTGCTAACCTATAGTTAATCTATTATATAAATTGGAACGACAATGCACTATAAACTTGGAATCCTTACGTATCTGTCACGACCTAGATCTAAGTAACAGGAGTACAGAGTATGACTCGTGCTCTAGGCTGTCATGTAAAAGTCAAGTTATGGATAATGTTAGGCCGATTTTTAAGTTACACAATGTCAAATCCAAATGTTGGCTTAGCCTGTTTTACAATTGCCAGGGTATACTCTACCCAGTTCACTAGGTCTGCTATGTTACTACAACTATGCAAAAAAAGGGAGGCTCCAGTCAGCCTACAGTAAAGTTAACTATAACGAAGAAAAGTAGGAACAACTAGAAATTTTTAAATTACCTTGGAACTTGACCAACAGCGGGAGCTAGGTTGCATCAAGGTAGAACTTGGAAGATAACAACAATACCGCACAGCAAAACAGAATTTTGCACACGTATGGTGCAGTTACAGTTCTTGAGTATCCTTAAAACTAGGGAACAACTGCCTTACAGAAATGTAATCTGTGAACACCTCTGCACGACTAAGCACTATCATACGGTTGTCTTTAATGTGCCCCTACCAGTATGTAACTGTTACAGACCGGGGCAAGGCTATGAGTGTGACTTTATGGCTAGGTACTATGTCATTGTTAAATCCAAATTGGCCAACGTTATGCCCATAATATTGGTAAGTTAAGCAATTGCAAATGCTACGGTTGTCCAAACGTTTGCTTAGAACGTCTCAATAATACATATGACCTATTGCAGGTCCTAAGTTCTGAAAGTTAAAAGGCATCCTATGACTCCAACAATGACAGAAAGGCAGCTAAAATAACGTAACAAAGAAAAATAAATTAAAGAACGAGAAATTTTAACTTATTACCTTGGTGATTTTACTGAATGACGCGGTATGCATCAGCAAGATATGGTGTAGGATGGATGTATAAAACTTCGCTCATCTAACGTAGAAACCTTGGAATAGCTTCTGGAAATTCAAACTCTCTGCAAATCTAATTATCGAAAATGTACTCTTGTTTTCGTAAGTTAACTTTTACTTGTAATTTGATCCAGTATGCTATTGGTTGTACCTCGAAATTTTGTACTTTAACTAACATTTATTTGGATTCACGATACGATGTAAACCTGTCAAACGTCGAGCACCTCACTAACGTTGGCATAACAATCATTACATGAAGATGTCCCTTTAACGAATACTGTGCTATTAAACAAATATTTGAACAGGTTAACAACGAAAATGATCAGGAGAAAATTCTATTCAAAAGTCAAAATCATAATTTGACAATTTGTACCATCACTCCTATACAGATGCAGTACCGTAAAGTTGAAGTAAGCATTCAAGGGCGATTGAGTAAATGGTGTCTCAGCTTTCTTTTCAGTCATTTCAAAGCATTGTAATGAAACATTTGTCCAGCTCTTAGGACATTGCGTTGAAGGGGTTTTTTTATGGGTGCCCAAAGATGGGAGTGTCCGAAGATTGGTGTATGTACTATATTTGCTGTACGAACGAGTACGAGTGCGAGAATTTCACTCCAGGAAAAGCACAAGCCTGGTAAACGTTGGCAAGTTACCAACGGTTGTAGGATAAAGACAAAATATCCTTTTTGGTCAATCGCTTAGGGTTAGAAAGATTAGAAACTTGTCTCAAAAATATATTTTTTATCATTAAAATGAACTAGTTGATCACTATTAAAATACAAAATATAGAAGCTATACGATAGTCATTAAATTGGCTAGAGTTTAACGTTTAAGATCCCTTTTTTGGCGTGCGTAGCTTCTCCACACCAATACGTGCATGCGATATGTGCGTGCTTGAAAAATTAAACCAAGCCACATACGCAGATGAAAATGATCAAATCCCCCTTGTTTCTCCTGCGTGGCTGTTCGGTATGCCAAGACGTTTCATGTTGAACGTGTATGCATGAGAACGTTTCCTGAGACACCTAAGTAGTTAAAGAATACGTGACAACGTGAGCAATTCCTACAATCGAAGCTGTGGCTTCGATTAAAAACGGTCCAAAATAGAGAGTGCAGAATGGCTACAAACAAATTGTCATACAGATTTGTACATAAAACAGTGTTAAGGTAAATGTATAGGCCTTATCTTGAAACAAATGGGAGCTAATAAGTTGGTTGTGTGGCGATCGAACCACATATTTGCATCTGAACTGAGTGTAAGCTTTTATTCCTGGTAGGAGTCTAAAGTCTGGATTTTAACAACCAGCACAGGCCGTAAAGCGCAGTTAAGGTTGGCATATTCACCATGTCACGTTGAGTGAGTGAGCGAGTACTTGTTAGCGATATTTCCAGATATGATACAATTTAGTGTGAATGTTCAAACAGATACGTGAGTGATAGGCTGATTGTTGTTCTTATTGAGGAGCAACTGCCACATGGTAACACAAGAAATTTACTTTATAACTGGGAAGCAATATTGAGTCATTTCTAATTTTTGTGTAATTATCCTTGCGGTCTTACCTTACCAACGCAATCACTTTAAAAGAAAAAGAATCATGACGGACAAGCATTAGTCATCTTAAACTACATGATGGTATGGGATATTGAAATTAACATGTGCTTATTTTTTTTGATAGGATGAGAGGAGACAACTCATACCGTTAACCAATACGTAGTTGTCACATATTTGAAGGAAAAAAAAAATCTCTTAC
Organism: Stichopus horrens; assembly: GCA_009801055.1. Taxonomy (NCBI): domain Eukaryota; kingdom Metazoa; phylum Echinodermata; class Holothuroidea; order Aspidochirotida; family Stichopodidae; genus Stichopus; species Stichopus horrens. The sequence goes on along the minus strand of VJOZ01042533.1, from coordinate 4,075 downwards.
TCGGCAAACACATACAGAGAGTATCGGTATAGGCCCACTCGTCATGCCGTTCACGACAGGAACGTAATCAACAAAACTTCATGTGATTCCAGTGATAGGAGTATGTTACTTGCAAAAAGTACCCCAACATATATTACACATCGTTCGAAGACTACTGTTACACCAATTTTTAGATTTTGAGGTAAAAAATGTTTTCATTTCACTTTGGACCAGTTTCAACCTTTGGGGGAACTGTCTGAGAAAAAATTACATTGTTCATCAGAAAACAGTGTTTTAATTGAGAGCCAGTGACCTGATAACCTTAACCTTTGACCTATGAAGTCATCAGTCTGGTGGACACTACATCTAACATCCATTCACGCACACACCAAGGTCATCCGATGAACCGTCCATGAGGAGATCGTGACGCCCGTCTTTTGTACACACAAACATGCAGCTGGAACCCCTTCTCACCCCTTAACCCCAGTGGGTAAATTTGATCTATGTCATTTTTATGTAATGAGGTACCCTCTCATAAAGACAACAGACCCATCAAATCTCGGTAGAAGACAAGGGGTGAAAGGTAGGGTATCATTTATGTGTCGATTGTTGAAACTTAACCACTCAAGGAAGTACAATATCTTGTCCCTGTATACTACATACAGGGATGAGACAACCATCTGTAACCTTCCAGAATCATATTTAGAGCGGTTGGCCAATACAAAATAGATTGTGAACCAATTACAGCGTGAGGTCATAGCGAAGAACAGCTTTTATCAGAAAATAACTTAAAATAAAAAACGATAGTTTCAAGGATTACAATATGTTTCACCATACACATGAGACTCTGGTAGGCCTACAGCTGATGGGCGCAAATTAATCTAAGGCTGCAGCTTCAGTTGTTGGAATTACAAAGCTCGTGATTTGCGTGCTATCACAATTTCTACTTTTACTACGCCTATTAGATCTAAGTCAAAGCAGGGACTAGGTGCGATTTAGACGGAGATACATCTAATTCCTCCATTTGAACCTACCTAGGTTGCCGCCAAAGACATCTGTTTTGTTCACCACTTACAGATTCAATGAGCATAAAACGTATTACGATCTTAACGTGAAAGGGTTCATGTCGTCTGCTACGTTTTCAGTTACATTTTTTGAGTATTTTGTTCATAGTTATAACATTGCTAGTCGCTATTTTCGAAAATTATTTTTCACTTTTTTTGGCACCTTCTG
>VJOZ01042511.1:0-11613 GCA_009801055.1 Stichopus horrens | reverse complement strand
TAGTGTGAACGCGCCTTTACAGCTATAGAATGCAACTTGAGTGAACTTAAACATACACTGTGGCTCTGTACTACATAGTGTCAAAGTGAACAACAGCTGTTCATACACACATTGCTCGACAAAATGTCATACAACTTGAAGAACAGAAAAGGGCATTCCTTCCCTGTTATGCAGCTGTTTACATAAAAAAGATAGGAAAAGAGTTCATCTTGGCTTACAAGTGGTAGAATGGAACAGAAAAAAAAAAAAGAAGAAAACACTCTCAGAGATTACTAAGCTGAGGAAAGCAAAATGAAAGCATGACTGGAAATGTCATTCTCTGCATCTAGATTGGGAGAGCTTGCAGGCTATCCAATTAGAATTGCTAAGCCATGGCAACCTCTGGAGATAAATGTATAAACAGTGGATTTCTATGCATGGACTATAATCACAGTTAGCATCTAATCTTGTTCGCAGGCTTTCTCTCAATCGCGAGAGAGCCCCTCCATGCGATCTTAATACGTCTATATTCCCCTCTCCGTCTCTTATGCCTGATGTGCATATGCAAGGTTACTGGTAAATTCAGAGCCAGGAAGCAGAGACACCCATTATTCATAGGCAGCTCTTTTTTTCAGCAGTGAAACACAAGCATTGCAGGATTAGCACGGATAGCGCTTGGGAGATCAATATGCCAAATGCTTCACAGTCTAAGTGCATGCACAATGTTAAACAACCAGTGGCATTGAACAACAGTCTTCGAGAGAAGGGAAAAGAATATATATTGGAGAAAGAACAGAAAAAAAAGTCTTCCTCCATCCTTCCTTTCAACAAAGATTTGTTACCCATAATATTGGAGATCTCCTTACCAAAGACATTCAACCTCTATACAAGGGTAACAAAAAGTACAGAAGCATAGAGTGAGATGACACATCATATAGATTAATTATTCACTTCCGAAAGAATCCTTTAAAAAACATATTTCAAAGGAAAAGAAGTGGCATAATTTCAATTATTTTGTAGAAACACCTACTACGATCTTTTGTTTTAATGGATTATCGGTTCATGTGACCATGGAAAGACAAAAGCAAATAAGTTTCACTTCAGCTCTCAATGGTGTCCACGTAAAGTTGTTTGCATTCTGCACGGTGATTACTAATACCATCATACACTGTACATCGCTGGGCTTATTTTCCTTTCCCATCAACAAGACACATGGTACAAATCATGTTACAGAAAAGCAATGACTAGGTAGATTAAATCAACAATATTTACACACCCCATCTGGAATGCCTGAACTACCATAACAACCCAGCCATGGGGAGGAAGACAGTCAGCTTTTTTCAACTTGCTGTGAAAAGCATTCATGCGCTTTGTTCAAATGTGACGTCGTAATTGAAATGATACAGCATATATACAGTACTTCGGAATTTCGACCATGGAGTGCCAATAAAACCAACCTTGAAGATGTGAACCTTCAAGTATTAGGGGCGAAAAAAGGAAGAATCTTGTAAACTAGCAAATACAGTCTTTTTCTCTCTACCAATTTTACTAAATTGCAGTACAAAATTTTGCAGACTAGATCTTTCAGATTCTGGTTTTTAGCAGTCCTGCCCTCATCCCCTTGTCTATATTTGTGTTCTCCTTTAGGGTCAATCGCCTGTATTCACTATCACCAGGTCATTACTTCTGCTCCTTCCCTTGGTTCAAATGCACATTGTAGTAATGGTATAATATACACAGTAATCATATTTTTTCATTTTTGTTATCTAAATTTTGGGCAACAAATTTGCTGTCACCTCTTTAAGGGGGTTTGAGCCCTCGCCCCAAGGTGGGTTTGCACTGACATTGACACCTATGTAAATGACATTAGTGTAATGGAGTAGAGTTTCTCAATTGCTATTGGCTATTTTGTTTACATGTGTGAATATGTGTGCAGGATTTTTTGTTTGTTCCCTGCTGCTTGCCATCTACAAATTAAAGTAAAGAGAATGGATGATATGGCATTGTTTGAGGCCACTTGACATGTACTGTACAGTAACCATTTGATAAATTTCTCCCCCAAGTTCATGTGAACTGCATGGCATTTATCGATGCACATCACAGCCCTTGAAAACTACAATTGACAAAGCCTGCCATTTTTCATAATATTCTAGTTCTACTGAGGAACCTTCCACTGAATTTAACTCAATAACATTCTCAGCATGTCTTTACAAAATTCCCTGCAATCCACTCTGACTTTGCACTGTGACAATCAGAAAAGAGCAAGAAATGCATGAAAGGGAACACAAGGAACAAAAGCTAAAAGAAAAACCGGGGAGAAAAAGTGAGACTGACCTTTCTAGGACTAGCAGCTTCTAAATGTCAGGATCTTATTTACGACTAATTCCATAATTTAGCGCCAAAGGAAAGCAAGTGTGGAATGAGTGTAAGAGCCTGGGAGAGATCTGTGGAGACTGTGATTTACAGTGTATGTTGACAATAACATGTTCTGTTATTCCTCCCACACACTTAATTCATGTTCTATTTTGATATTGCGGCTCATGACTGTTTGAAGAAGATGCTTGCAGAATACACTGCACCACTGAAGTTTTAGGTCCACACATTAACATTTCAGAACCAAAACAAAGCTACTTATAAGTACTCTGCATATATCTTTTTTCTGTTAGGAAAGTTCCCACAACTCACTCATGTGGGGTTATTCACGAATGACTGTGCTCACCCCTTGGTCACACTAGAGTACAACAACTCTGCAGTTTCATCTGCTGTCCCTGTGACAATGTCATTGGAGGTCCACTCCCACTTTTTCTGGTGGTTGGAGGACTCCAATCGTCTCTAGGGTGTGTCCTCTGGGACCCAACACCCCAGCCTGAGCATCACTACAGATGCCTCGCTCAATGGCTAGGGGGGCTATCTTGTTAAAGGGAAAAAGGACATTTAGAGTACATCAACATGTCATAAAAAAACGTTAATCGTTGTTAAACCATTCAGGCTCATCAGTGAGCATCTGTAAAAGTTTCGGTTCCTCAAAACATTGTGCTCACAATGAGTTAGAGGATGCATAATTTGACTTTCCGAAAGTTTGGGTGAAGGAAATAATTATTTTTGAGCAACAAATGTTTGAATTTCTAGCTATGTGAGACTATGTTTGAAAAGAAGGCCACCATCCTGCCTTATTTTGAGTGATCTATCATCCTGCGTTCACAAATACTGGTTTTAAAACTACTATTCCTTCTGTAATAAGAACTCCCTATTTCCCTTCAAGGTGAGGACATTAGTCAAAGCATTAAATCTGTTGAAGCTGAAATAAATCTGTTGGACCCCCCAATGACATCAGTGCCTGGACCTGGAGGAACCTGGAAATCAATCACCAGTGAGACAAGCAGTTGAACTAGAGCAGTCTCATCCATTAGCATGAGCAAGGGGTAAGTATACAGTACATCTACGATGTGAAAATTTGCAATTTTCTCTGTAAAGTTTCTTCTCAATGATCATGTGTGCTACTGTGTTTGGTAGCAGATTTTAAATATAATCCAGGAATGAATATCCCCTGCTTTTTTTCATTTCAACAAATGAACTTCATCTTAACAGGGTTTCTGCACTTCCTGAAGAATCAATTTCCATGACTTTTCCAGGAATAAATCAAGAATTTCCTTGAGGTTCCTCATGACATCTTACAGAAAATTTTCAACCATAACAGCAAACACAAAAGCAATATAAGGTGAGGAAAGTAATAATTGACATCACTAACTAGTGAGAACACTACAAATAAAAAAGGATTACTGTGTGTCATATTGTGAAAACTTCCATCACTTATCCAGGACTTCCTACTATTCCCCTGAATTTTAAATATTTCTAAATTTCAAAATTCTCCAAATTTCTATGAATTTTTGAGGTCTCCCATGACCACAGGAGCCTTGTCTTTAACATTCTGTTGTTCATTTGATCTAGAAGGGACTTCATTCAAAGGAGAAAGTGACACACAGATGTTTGCAAAATTGTTGTGGATGAAATTAGTCTGGGAAGGGACCCACTGATAGCCAATTTTCCCCTCTTTGCATAGTCGAAAGTATGAATAACTTTAATCATTACCTTCATCGTGAAAACTTCCTTTTGCATAATTATCAAAGATTCACTGAAACATTTGGACAAACAAGAGAAAATGGGAGATGGGGAAATAGTGATCAGGCATTAAATGTAGGAATATGTAGGTGTATGTTTCACTTAAGAACTGCTAGCATGACCTTTTATTTTTTGGGGGGGTTCTAAGAATGGGTCTACAAAATGGGTCTACAAAAAAAAGTTAGACACTTTCTAGGTACATTAGATGTTAGCCCATATCTAGCCTGAGTGTTCCTGTTCACACATGGCTCTGGACAAAACTTGTGCACAAGTCTGAAGTGAAGAAAATTATTTCTCAGATCATTGATAGTGTGCTTGCTGGCATACAGTGTCATGCAACCAATGGAGAGATTGCCACTGCTTCAAGCCTCTTCAAGATGGAGCCAGTAATTGAATTCTCCCAAAACATTACCTCTTCACATCCCTTTGGAAAAAGAGCAGTGCAAACTGTTGGCGATGAATATAATGCGACATGTAAAAATTCGATTTTATCACTGATATTTCTCACCTCCCCCACAGAACATAGCAAGAACCTTTGCCCCCCAAAAAAATGAAAATCAGCACAAACACTGAAAATTCAATTAGTGGTTTATAGTGGCTTTGCTACATGTTGCCATGTAAACTTGTCTTCTCGCTGGCAAAGTCTTCTCGCTGACAAAAGACAGATCTGGCGGTGGTACGAAGCTGAGTAGCCTACACTATACATAATTTTTATTTTGATTTCCCTCTTCCCACCTCTGCTGTAATTTTAGGGCAAACGAGGAGTCTTCCATGTTCTCACTGAAGTAACACTCTTCTGATTTGTGAGGTAAAATCCCAGAAAGAGATAAGGATGCTTACCCCTGGTAAAGTTTTCTTTTCATGCAGTGCTTTTTGAGCCTCCTGGGCACTCTGTCTGTCACAGTACGTCAAGAATGCACACCCTGCAACATCAGCAAACAATAAACAAAATGTGTTCATAGTCAACATGAATGAGAAATGAAAAAGATGTTCAAGGGACACCCTTTGAAGATGCAAACCAGGACATGCAAGAGTGCTGGTACAATTTTAAGTGCTCACTTTCATTTACTTCTGTCACTAATTTTCTAAAAATCCAGATGTAACATGCTACCACAAATTGCCAGAATCTTTTGTTTTCACTTCTTTTCTCCTAGTTTGAGGAAACTAGATAATGCCAAGTGAAAAAGTACCACATTTACAAAGGGCAGTTAGAGAAATGATTTTTGTGCAGTAACTTCAACTTAATTGTCACGATTGTGCCCGTTTTGAAGAAATAATCTTAAACACAAGGAAGTGTCATGTGCAGTATTTTGGGAGAATGTCACCATTTTAGTATTTAACTTAAAAATTGCACCATCACATTAGGAAACATCACATTCCTGTCACACATATTTCCCCAAAACAGAGGGTATCTTAACCTAGAAGTAGACATTCTATCTGGACATACCAGGTGGTAATACTGCCATAGTGGCCCATTATGCTTTTATGAACTGAAGTACTATTTTAGCACAGGGACAATAGTGTGTCTACATTTGATGTGCTACAGTGGCCATGCATGTGAAAAAATGTAGTATAGCTTTAAATTTCTTTAATAATTTCCATAAAATATGGTGCAAAGCTCTGTCTTGACATTATTTCAAGTATTGCTGGTACAAAAAGCCTTTCATTGCAAAGTCAATAGCACATTATCCGATGGACATTGCAGTAAACATTAAACAGTATTAAACATACAGCCAAGTAATTCCAGTCACATCCCACATCAATCACTTTACTCCATTATATTGTGGGATGACCTAGTTTTCTGTATGCGGTATCAGCTTGAAACCTGATTGCAAAATTTTGTCAAATTGAAATTCAGATTCTAAGTATATTTATAGTTTATTATAAAGTGCAGTAATTATGCTACAAACAAGTTGAACATTGCAAGGAAATATTTGTAAGCTAGTTTCAAACTACATAAAACAAAAGGGGAAATATGATTTTTTTTCACATTAAAACAGGTTGTAACATAAATTACAGAAATCATGGACTAATGTATGATCCATCATGTATTTGAGTTTTAAATGATGTGACTAAAACTGCAAACTCACACATCACATATACTTTCAATCTGCAATATATCCTCTTGTTATTGTTTGTTTTATATAATCTCAATGATGGGCAGTGCCACAGGAAGTGAGAGACTATTCATCTCCCCCCCCACTCCTCTCCCTCACTTTTCAAAAAAGTGCTTTTCTAACATTCACAGGAAGCTGTGTTCAATCAATATAGATTTCTGTAATGGGTTGGATGTGGTAGGCTTACACATTCCCAAATATTTTGGGGCCTTCACTTCCCTGACAGCATATCATATGTTCCCCCAAAAAGATCCTAAATTTTATGCACCCTTTGATCCCCTGCTTTGTACTTAACCAACAAAACTAAGTCCCCCCAACCAAAAAGTTTGCATTGTGTAATCCCTACCATAGGTAGGCTATGTAACATTTGTAGCAAACATGTTTTACATAATTTACCTTAAAAATTTTTGTGTGAAAACTTTTGTGTGCCTTACATGGAAAGAAATTTGCCACTCCCCAACATTTTTCATTTGTACCCAGTTTACCCACTGCTAATATTTTCAAGCTCAGTTTCTAATCATAATACATCCTTTCTGTAAACATGGCCTAATTACCAATGTACCGATTCCAAACTTAGTTGAAAATTGAAATTCAGTCCAGGACTTCTGTTACAAACAATTGGGCCATGACGACGGACTCGTGTACGTCAGTGTCACATTTTGTAACATAATCAAGTTGGGCTAGGAAAAATGTGCAGTGTGGCTAAGCCCCTAAGCCAGGAATTGGGCCAAAGATGCAGGCCATTAGGAAGTTCCTCAAGTCAGGAAACAGTACACTTCAATTGATGCCAACATAATACATACACTTAAAACTTTTTTCCGTAGGTTCTATGGAGGTTTTATAGCGCTATCAATCATACGAAGTTTCTTACACTGGTACCATGTGAGACGGGTAACTTCTGGGCCTATGCCTAACATTTAACTATGCGAGCCTAACTATGTGCAATAAGGGTAGCCTATCCTAAGCATGGTAATGAAGTAGGCGGGTCTATGGAGGGTACATGATCCAAAAATTCATGGCTGGAAGTACCTTTATGCGCCCCTGTTATACGGTCCCTCAGCACCGTCAGCTCGTAAATCCGTCCATACTCTTCAAAGATCGGTCGCAAATCCTTCTCGAGCAAATTTCTTGGGATCTGTCCTACAAACAGTTTGATCGCATCGTGATCTTTCATAGGAATAGGTTGCTGCTGGGCGTTAGGCACACCGTTAGGCTGAGGCGAGAGTTGTCCTTGCTGCGGTGGTGGTGCCTGCTGACCGGGCGCAGGCCCGGGAGGTGGAACCGTTTCTGCCGCTGGAGAAGGGGTCAGCTGTGTTGCTGCCATATTAGTCATGCTGGGATGATGAAGCATGTACACACACTCTAAGACACTATAAGATTCAGAAAATGTGATGATCGAGGTCTTTGCCAAGACGATGAATGAGCCAGAAGGATTTGATATAAAGGCCAATCGCACCGGTTATTATTATATTTCTTTGCATCTATTGCGCACTAGGTCTATTTGTCTTCGGCGATTTCTTGGGTTTCTTTTGACTATGCCTTTCTTACTTGTTTCTAAGCAATCAACTCCTCTTTATACTATTAAAGTTCAGTCTACTTCTTCTTCACAGTGTTAAGAAGGCAAACTGATGGCCAATCAATGGACGGGTTGACAAAGAGAGGTTGAATGCGTGTTGCCTCCGCAGCGACCTCGGTTGCGACTGACAAGCTACTTTCTCGACAGAACTACCGGCCGTATCTCTCCTTGTCATACGTCAATACGTGTTACTTAGGGACGCTTTTCCGAAAAGCCACAGCGATGCAATATACTCCCAAACCGCATCTCATACATCAAAGCATTCATTATGCAAATTTTTGAAAGTATATATTAATTGAAAGGATTCAGATGCACTAAGAATGTACACAGCGGGCAGATGCTTAACATAATGAGTTTAGCTGGAGAACCTTCAGTCGCGTGTCAGGCACGCGTAGGACAAAGAAACTTAAATTGGCTCCGTTCACTATTTTGAAGTGAGCAAAGAATTTTTCTTCATATATATACCCACAGATTTAAAGGAACGTTAGATAAAACGACACAACGAAAAAAATGCTGCAATTATTTAGCTCTGTTTTATTCTTTTCAGAAATTGGTGTTTGTCTTTTTGTATTTGTTTCACATTTCATCATTTCTTTTTTATGTAAATATCCCCTCCAATAATATTAGACGAGCCCAAACTTTTCTGTAAGACCTTTGAGGAACAGTGATTCGGCACACGTCTCTCCTTAGTCAAAAGGCCGGGTACACAAAACAGTATTGATGTGACAGAAAAGACAAAAGTCTGACCTGTGGTGGAAATTGTACAATTCTCAAAGCCAAATATTTTCTCTTTTACAGAGTTTATTGATTTCCCACCGGGGCTCTTCAAAATTTGGACAGTATTCTCATCAAAAGTTCTGCTTCAATTTACTCACTGTTCAATAGAGTATTGTCAGGTATATGTCTGTTGAAGTTGAGGCGTGTTATTTGTACGTTACTAGATTATATCTGAGTAAATTTCTCTGTATTGACTGATGGGCTCTACTATGTTTATAACAGATTCTTCAATAACACAACTGCACGTAATTATGACGTAGTGACAGTTCGTTTGAACAACATGTAACCTGTTGTTAAGACAGTGACGTTTGAGCAAAATCTTTGTCCTTTACGCGGTTTTTTGACCTCTTATTGTGAGTTGACGGAAGAAGGTAGATAGCTTGGACAAAAGGTGCGAGAGGTACCCTGTGGCTTGAACCGAGTTGGTCAGCTGCTTATCGACAACAAAGGTTTAAGAAGTGACAAAGAAAGGCATGCACAGATACCCCTGGCCACAGAATCCAGCCTTTGAGTCGCTTTTGAAAATTCCTCTCAACATCTACGAGAGAGAAAGACTATCACAGGATTAAAGTCCGCTTTCGTCACATGATCTTAGTAAGAGTGTCTCATCTTTTAACTGCTGCAGAGATATCGTTAGCTCACATGTTTGCTGAAATTTGAATCATTCCCAAATAACAGAATCTGAGCTTGGTTCACTCTCTAAATAAGAAAGATCGAGATTAGGAGTGGCTCCAAAAGAGTAGGAGTGAACTTATTCACTCTAAAGCTAAAGGAGTAAGAATAGCTATCCTTAATGAGTCATTTTTCAGAGTGAATATTCACTTTTAATTTTGAGGCTATCCCTAATTTCTCTCTTTCTGGGATTTAGAGAGTATAAGTTTCATGTAAGTTAAACTTAGGAGTCGAAAATTATGACTAACTACAAGGGCCTTTTGACCTTATCGAGTTCAGCCAAGGGCCCACTGTCTCCGGAGAAAATGTCCCCACATTCCCTTCCAGCGTTAGGAAGTAACTTCAACGCACAGGTTACAGGAGAACAGCTCGACTCCATAGTTGATTAATCTAATCTAAATCTGTATTATTTTTAATGTAAATTTAAAGTTATAAAAATTTCACCCTGTCAGGAGCACTATCACCTTTGGTTCCTGCAATTCACGTCTTACCTCACACGTTAACCAAAAAGGAACATACTTGTCACGTTCCCTCTTTAAGAAAATCCAATGGCTAAAAAAGTTCGAATGGCTAAAACAAAGGACTCATTTGAGAAAGAAACCTATTTTTTTCTGATAATATCACTGGAAAGAATATAGACCACGCAAGTCCTCTTTCACAGGTATGAAGAAATTAAGAAATCGAAATTGGAAATGTTTTTGGCTACTTTGAATGTCATGTATCTACGTGAAATGCATTTTGAAATGCCCTGTTTGTGTGTTGTCAATGAAAGTTCCTTAGCAAACACGCAGTTTCCACATCACCATTGATTTCTTATGTTACCCATTCTCTCCAATTGGGATACTGTAATACATTATGTAGTGTTCACTTTCAAGGCGCTATTTTCTTTTTATGTATATTTTTTCTGAACTTGCAGTGGCGATAGAACGTTATGGAGATGGCGCTCGGCAAGTGAGCTGTAGCTGCCTGGTGATTTACAGAGACACAAAGTATGTGTCTGTTTGTGAGTTCATATGCATCACACGCGCGTATGTTATTGTACATATGTAATAACTATTCTTTCGGTTTCAGTACCCGATACAATAGCATAGCATAACAATATAATTGAATGGCACCGCGATAAACGGCGGGTGTGTAAGGAGCCACATCAGCATTCTTACATTTTGGGGGGATTTAAGTCTATTGTCATTATTTTTGTCAAAGCTTAATTGGTGGGAGAAACTGTTTGACAGAAGATTTTACATTTCGACCCATTAGTTGAGTGGGAATTCTCAGTCTGACATCAGGGTATGGAGTCAAACCATGCCGGTAAGTCCCAGGGAGGGGGTGGGAACTGGGGTGTGGGTGGCCTTGCATTTTCAAGTTTGGAATGTTCATTTTATAGGGACTGGGTGTCGTGTCTGGAATTATGCTTGGGAATCAATTAGAATGGATGCAGGCGAAGCCTAAATTTAAAAAAAAATGTAACTGTTATTCATCCCCCATCATATGAGGGTTTGGGAGTTTAACATATCATGCACTTCGGTTCTACTTTTCTTAAAGTGAATACTTCAATTACCAAGAAATACCGGTTTCTGGAGAATATTTATGCAATGTTTGAATCATAAGAATAAATAGTAACCTATACATGTGATTAATATTTTCAACTGACATCTGTTATGAAATTTAGTGAGCCTATACCCGGTTGCTGGGAAGAGTTTTCTCCGTCTCTTTAGAGGAAGAAACTTGAAATAAATAAAATAAGTAAGTTCTGTGCATAAGAATTATATGCTGTAGCATCCTTTATCACATTGGTTGTCATAACATCTGCACATTCATGCAGGCTGGTATCTCTTGAGCGTGTGTAATTGACTATTCAATACACTTCCTTTGTATAGCTGTATAATGATGACATTGGCCTGCCAAGACTGAAAGACTCAGTCACCAGGATCAATAAGTTACTGTAACCCTTACAGACACCATTACTGTACGACCCGCATTATTGATCCTAAAATAACTCATGTAGCATATATAAGCTCCCATTCGTACACACTTACATGGGAAGTTATTGGACACTCGAGGTAATAAAAGGACAATTTTGCTCTCTTGCGGTCTGCTGTGCAAATAAAATACCAATTAACAAAAAAACATGACAAAGAAATAAACGCAGACCTCGTCGGCGAGTGAGGAAATTGAGTAACAGAGGATAAAAAAGAGAGAGGGAGAAAGATGGTGAAACAAAGACATTTTTAGAAGGTTAATAAAGTGTGAAGCTATTGTTGCAAAACACGTACCGGTGCCGTATGTAGACGTCCTGACAAACTATACTCTTTATAAGGGAATGTCACAAGGCCATACTTACAGTTGTAAAATAACTTAGAGTATATATATATA
>VJOZ01042505.1:16952-27778 GCA_009801055.1 Stichopus horrens | reverse complement strand
TTCATTAAAATGCTTAGATTATGGTCCCCTTTAACACATTAAAAATAAATTTGGGTCTGGACTATTCTTTTAAAGTAACATTTTAAACATGCCGAAACTTACGAAAGAACTTTTAAGGCAACATTTCAAACGTGCCTGTGTGATAGGACTATCCAGTGAAATTTCAAACGACCTGAGATGATCTTAGTTTAGTTTTGTTAGGCTTCCCTAATTTGAATCATGATTTTTAATTAACTGACAACGTTATTTTGCACACACACACTGAAATTCCTGTAGTTTGATTTTTTATACACACAGAGAAACTTGGAAAAAAAAAAGGGTTTCACATTTTCAAAAGTCGCAACACTGTCCATCAAAGAGGACTGAGTGAAATATGGTGGGAGACGAGAAGCACTTCAATTGCTGGCTCCAGAGAGGTCTGAGACAAAAATGTGAGGGTTGAAGAGGCTGAATGACATTCACATGAAAGACATCTTTTAATAATGACAGTTAACTGCCTTTTGAGAAACAAACACAGATGACAATGAGCTCACAAAGTCATCCTCTCTCAGGCGGACAGAGCTCACAGCTAGTGTAACAGTGGAATTGCTGCTTTGTATTACATATTCATATGTACAATTTAAAATGTAAGCTAGTAGATATGCACTATGCACAGTGCAGGTATACAAAATATGGTTCGTTTGCAAAACAACTGTCACACAAGTGGGGGGGAGAAGGGGAGAAGTAGAAGTATGAACTCTCCTGATAACAATGTATTTCTCTGTCTACAACCGTGACAGCAGTGAATTTAGAAACTCCAAATACTTGTACGCTAAATACACTGACGAATTTGACATTTTGACACGATGATGGAACTGAATTTTCGCAGTATGCTTTAAGATAGGAATTTTCTTGCAAAATGGTAAATATATAGAAGTTATGACAATTAGCTGTTTTAAGATCATTCTCAAAATATATTTTGATGTCATTGTGATGTTAGCATTTTCTGACAAAATTACAGCCCAATAAACCTTGAAACAACATTATCTTTGAAATATTTTCTATCCTGAAGAGAAGTTCCTCCACAAAGCAAAAGAATGAAGAAAGTAACGGTGAATATAAAGCAGACGGTCAAGCAGAATATCAAATGACATCATAGGAAGAATATTTGGCTGCTATTGAATGATAGGAACATGAAAGTAAGGAATATAAATGCAGGATGCTGTGCTTACTATGTTACATAAAGGCGACCAGTATTGAACAATAATGTTGAAAATAGCACACTTATAGAAATAATGTATGCAACTACATGACTGGTACTATGCTATTCTAGCATCATACTAATGCACAATGCCCAATTTCATTTTGTCGCCCATATTTTATCCGTTTCGCAGTTGGACTTCTGAGGAAATTATACAAAAAACACACACAAATAACTTGTCTTCCACACCTGCTCTTGCGACAACTAGGGAAAGGTTGAGATGGATGCAAAAGAATTGGGAGACGAGAAACGGCAGAGCACGAAAAATAAGACAGGAAACAAAACGAACGACGGCTTATCAATCAGATATCCAGAAAAAATTCAACTGTTCCGCAGTCCGAAGGGAAAGCAGTGCAAAATCAAAATTAATGTGAGAGCATTCATCGGCAAAATGCATCAAACTCCCCGCGGCACAAATAAATTGCTTGCATCCAGAAGAAGGGAAATGAAATGGTAGAGGCAAAAAGATTACTTTCAAATATGACTAGTGGTCGTATCAAATTGTAGTTAAAGTGATCAAGTCATGTTGTACGTACATCAGGAATCCTGGAAAAAAAAAACAAAAAAACGCTGCGGCGGAATCTCCCTTTTAGAGGGATTATCATCTCCCAGAACAAAATGGATGATTTGGTATGCTGCATTTTTTTTTTTTCTAAATTTCAATATCACTATATTTGAGGTGTTATGCTATCTGGTAACGCCGCATTCGCTGTTCCTGGAGATCGGATTTCGAGGACCAGGGAAACAAATTATGAAGATATATTTTTTTCCTCTTTTGTCGAAGGAAAAATGAAATTAAAGAAAAACAAGAAGCTGAAATGAAAATTGAAGATGATGCAAAACAAGAAGAGAAAATGGGAAAATGGATTGAATAGGAGAAGTGAATCAACACAAATCTGGCCTTGACATTTTGCAAGTTACTGGTGATATGCCATTTGATTTGTCCGCAAATGTTACTGCGTGGGTGTGCAGTTTATGCGAAGTAAGAGAAAATAAGTTTGTATGGCATTGTCGCTAGTACCACTAAGATAGTCCACAAACTGTGTAGAGAGGACCCAGTTGTTTTGACCTTAGGCTAGGGTTGCAATGGTGGTGAGGGTGGGATGGAGTTGAGAGCGAGGGCCCACTGGTGGTGGGGGTGGGAGGACGATGAGAATGAGGGTGGAGAAAGAGAGGAAAAGAGGTATGTCCATTCTACTCTCCTTTGACCCACATATCAATGAAAATCTGGCATAGGCCATTTTTTATTTTACATGTATACTTACAGCAAGATAAACCAGTAATTTGCTTGAATACGTCTGACAGAAGTAGCAGAAGTCATATTGTTGATCAAGTTCTAGTTTTTAGTTGGGCATTGGTAGCAAGAACTATATTTGTACACCTGTTTCAAGGCACATTTTTCATCACTGCCTTCCGAATCAGAACCACCTGGCAGGCCCTCTTTAATGTTCACTTCTCTCAGTTTTCATCACTAGAACATCTTCCTTTTTCAGATACACAGCTCTTAAGTTGGCGGTTAGTCTATACGGCTCTGAAGTTGTCCGAAGTCTTCTTGCCATTTCGTTTCGGTTTATAAGAAGTCGTGTATTTGATAGCCACCAAGGTTGCCGGGTGTCACTCGTGTCAGAAACCGGATACATGATTTCCAAAGTGGAAACGGGATCATGACAGCTGCTATATATATCCATTTGTGAGGCAAAATTGAATTTCAGGTAACTTCATTACATACAGTATGCATTTCCTATTGACCAGTACTGAATTGCTACGAGTATATGTTGATTGCACGCTTTCTTTCTAGTTAGTTGTGCTTTAATAATTCCTCCCACTATCCGAGAGGCGGGCTCGACAGAATCGAGGCATGATTTCACGGATGGTCTTGAGGCCAACTCTTGCAAAATTAAGGAGTTGGGAGATTTGGATCTGATAAAGGATATGCTATGGATCTTGATAATTTCATAAAAAAGAAAAAAAAAATAGTTTTTGTACAACTTCTTTGAATGGCATGAGGCTAAAACTCAATCGCTACTAGAGTATTTGGTCCTTTACATTAACATCGTAATGCAACCAGTAGAACAAACATGAAGTGGACCGTGGATGACAAACCACTGGTGAGGCCGATTTATTCACTGACACGCATGACACGCTTTATGACATGAGTAAGAGATTATATTTCCCAATGTATTGAAAGAGAATTTACCCTCTTACATTCTAATTCTGACAGTATGTACACTGAACGAGCCCGAGTGCACTGCATACTTCATGCTATGTTTTCTATATCCCTCCGACCCTCGTCAGATAATCTGAAAAGTTGAAATGCCAACGATAGTTGTAGTTCTTACATGTGGGTCAGATACCCAAAAGGATACTAGTCAAATTCACACATTTTAGGAACTGATGAAAAAGCCAGTGTAAAGAGCACACACCAGTCATAAAAGAGACAAAAAACTAATGAAAAATTGCCAATTTTCTTCATCCTTGTAAGATCCACGACAGGAGGTCCTGAGGCAGGTAGGAAAGATCAAAGACTACAATAACGTCTAGTCTGACTGTGTTGTGTGTGACAACATAGTCAACCCCTCGACCCATCAAAATAAAAAAAGGAGAATTATATACCTTTCCTGGTGGTAAACCATCCGGCACCCATGAGTACCCTAAACCGAGCGCTTTCTCCTTGGCCTTTTGAACGTCCTTGGTGTTCTCGCCGACAACATTCAGTCTCTCCATCACCGTGACCAGGTTATCGTGGATGATGTCGTGTTCCTCCCTCCTGCATCCACAGTTGCAGCAGGTACATCTGATTAAGAAATAGATGGCAGTGTGATAATTACTGAGTGAGATTACTCACTAACTGCTGATATGTATCCTAAAAAGGATTACATGTGTTCACTGATTCACTTCTTTTTCTCTATGAATGCAACAGATATTCAGCAAAATGTAAACTTAATTATCTGGCCTTTTCTATAAACATCGGAATACAATTTCTGATCCCTCATGTAACCCCAAGGTGAGTAATATTTATCTCAACTATGGGATAAATATTCAAAGCTGCATGGAACTGGGTTGGCCAGCTGGAGGGTGGGGAAGGGTGATGGGTGTGGCCTCTCACCTCCATAGTCTGTCAGCAGGTAAAGAACTGATGCACTCGGGCCAGGGGATAACAGCTGCACAAGGAATTATTTGTTAACATCCCTATTGGTTTAAGTGATGGTACCATTTACCACTGTCACATACGTTCTCCTAGCTGGATCCACTCTCCTTGGGGACATTTCACCATCAGCTTGGAGAATCTCATGTGGGTCCAATTGTTACAACTGGGATAAAATTGAGGGGGTGGGGGCCCATGCCAATAGATCGGACTGGTTGGATACACAGTTTTGAGTTTGTAAGAACTTCAAGTTTAATATGCCACAGTGTTACAACATTAATGTTCAGTTTTTTCTTTGTTTCTCATTTCTGAATGAACAGCTGTTTTTCTTTATTTTTGTTTTTTGTTAAGTTTTTGATGGGAGCAGGGCCAATGAAGGAATAAGACACAGCTGAAGACAGTATAGTCAAGCACACGCAAATTACATGTTGTACAGAAGACAACACTTTTCTGGGAAATACATAAAAAAAAATACATATCTAGTTAAAATACCATGACACTCATGGTAACCCTATGTGATTGATCACATGCAAAAAACTACAATTACAAGTTATACATAACATGATTCAGAAATATTCTAATCCTCTGCGATAATTCAGCTTAATTTAAAAAAGAGGCGGGAACATAAAACTAAAATACATACACCCTCAGGATGTGCTTTAATTCAGGGACAGCAAGCTTGAGTCACTTCACAACTCTGTATACAGTGCTAGCTATGATGACCTTTGGCAGACACTCTTAAGATACCAACGAATTATGCTCTGCTGCCCTCTAATTAACATGGCTTAATCCGATGGTGTATAAAGTGTAGCGTGATCAGTTATTTAGCTCCAGTAAATTACCATACATACACACACTAGGCCAGTTTTCCGATCATACTGCAGAAATGGGGTTCTCTGTATTTTGAAAGAGAATCATGCATAATAGATTTTTTCTTTTGTCAGTTGCCATCCATAGGCCCCTAGTAGTATTTATAAGACCAACATTACTTCCAAAATTTTATGCCATAGCCTATAAGCATAGGTGACGGGACGGCTCCATTTTTTAAACAATAAAATGTAATGTGATGGAAAAGAATACAATGAAATGCAAATGATCCACAGCACAGTAGACCAAGCTTTATTTTTAGACCAAAGAGAAAGTCCTAGCTGAAAGGAATACCAGATCCTTTTTGTAGTGTTCCACTGTTAAAAAAAATTTTGGTCTCAAAATGAGGAAGCAATTTTGTCATCAAAACTACAGTTAAACGAATCAACAGGAGCCGGTGGAAGTCACAAAAATGAACAAAATCAACACAAAAGTTAAAAAATTTTTTTCCACATCGTCTGGTATGTCTGGATGTACTGAGGACCTGTTTTTCCCTGTTTCAGTTTTCTGAAACTAAAAGAAGCTAAAAGGAACCGTATCATAAAAATCCACGTCCATAAATCCGCCCTCTTGGATCTGGTTAAGGAATTCTTGACAGTGGGACGAAACATCTGTCTCTTTCCATTTGCTCCGTGGCTATTTTGATCACTATATCCGAGAGGCTTCTCCAGGGGACTGACTAACACTGTTTACACTACGGTGGGCGTTAATGGCACCGCATGAGCTCAAAGTGGACCAACTTAATGCTGACAAGCCATGATCGGGAGGTGAAAAAAGAGGGTCCGAGTTTCAGTCCTCGCCGATGGTAAACTGACACAAAGTTGAAGATTTATGAGTTAAAGTATGTGAATATTAGATAATTCTCTTCACATACTCCCTTGCATTAATCTTCAACTTCTGCATTTAATATACATTTTGTAGGCTATCCTTATCTTGTTGGTTTGTATCAACAGGCGATTAACTGGATTAGCAGCTTGCTATCAGCTTTTGCCTCTCGTAATGAACAGGCAGGAGACGAGAGGCAAAAAAAAAAATTCACTCCTTGTATTCAGTAAGGTACACCTGCATATCAAATATGAACCCTTCCTGAAATATCATGTTTTCAAGGTTTTCTCGATATGACCCTGTTGACCCCAAGTGGCCTTTGACCTCCACCAAAATCTAACGGTTTCCTGTACTTCATAGCATAAAGTTGCATACTAAATACGAGGTTTGTCCAAGCTTCCCTACTTGAAAGTAGGCAAACTACATACAAACACACACGTCATCATCATTTGCTACGGTTGCAATTACCATCGAAGTCAAACGAACACATCTGTATGTGATTAAACAGTTGTTATACTCACATTATGTTCTACCTTAGGAACTGAGCAAGATTGCCTATCATTTTCACTTATTTTCACACTTATACCAAAGGCATGTTTTTCAAAGACTCGCAAGGCTTGGGCAAGTTTATCAGTAATGTACATGTCAGTGTTTGCGCTAAGAGGCGGGATAATGTGTTAATTCTGCATTTGTCTCCTGAATCTCGCTCAAAGATTAAAGTTATGAAGGAAAACCAAAAAACACATTTGCACTGTGGAGGTCGTAGCTACAACAGTAAATACACACCGTTACCAAGGGACAACTCCTTGATTTTGAAAATCCCTCCCCAAAATTTTTTAGAGAGGGATTTCCCCCCAGGTTCAATTCCTTGGCACCAACACTGAATCCCGCTCAGAGACGCAGGAAAACTACACACTCATTTGCACTGTAGAGGTGGTAGCTACAATGGTAACTTCATACAACAAATTACAGTGCATTACCAAGTGACAACTCCTTGATTTTGAAAATCCCTCGCGAAAGTTTTTATAAGAGGGGGATTTCCCTCCCAGGTTCAATTCCTTAGCACCAACACTGTTGCATGCACATAAAATGCATCCCCATCCATTTACACCATTTGCTACTTCCTAGTGTGAATGTACATACATTCACCAAATCTTCTAAACTAAACATTAGTTTCATTGCACAGATATTTTTTGAAATAATTTCAAACTTCATGAAATTCAAATCTCTCTCACTGAAAAATCACTTCTGATGACAACGAATGACACAAGATCTCCCAACATTTTCTCCACCACCCCAGAATTGTGGAAACAAAAATGCCATAAAATATACTGTAGGAAAAGTCTTTAAAACCAGATCTTCCCACAAGTGCAGCTTGCTTTGCTCTCTATAACGGAGAGATGCATACATGCTTATCCGAAGCAAAACTGTCACCATTTCGGCCATCCTTGACCTCATCCTCATCTCCGTCATCACGCGACGCGTAACGACGAAGACGTAATGAACCAAGATGTTACATAGGTATTTTAAACCGGCATTCAGATTTGTTTTTCATCCACTCTGGTTTAATTTGACAATAAAAGCTTCGCTACGCAACTCCCTCCACATCTGGAGATTCGTCCGAAAACAAACCTCTCCTCGTTAGTTACCTGGATCCGTGTCAAAGCACTTCCCCGCAAAGGCAGAAGGGGGAAAAAAATAGTGGGATTTGATTATAGCCAATTAAAATAGCGATATGTGTCAGGTGTACAAAACCGAATGAAAACTCGTCATTAACACAAGGTCAATTAAGTGACAAATGTCGGTCGTGGATCTAATATTGGCATACTTGAGTCTCCTGTACACCTGGATATGTTACATGAAGCGAGAGAGCTACGAGGGCAGGTGAACTAATTGCGTCAAAAAAACACAGAAAACTGACACGGATTCCGAACTGAATATGTCACTCAAAACAATTTTTTTTTTGCATCCTTTTGTTGGCTTAACAGAAATAAAGGAGAGATGTTTCGATACCATGTTATGATATGATTAGCAAAGGATGTTTGAAATTCAAACAACTCATACTTAAGGCACGGTCTCCCATGGTTTTTTGCATATCTCTGTTTTCTAGATTTGTCATAGAATTTCATCTGAGACACACAACATTAGCCTAGCTTTCTTTCAACCCAATAATCTCCAACTACCCTAAAAACAAATCAAGAAAAATGATTACAATCTTTGATATAAGGTCTGTAAAAAAAAAAGAATCAAGAAATAATCAATATTTTTTGTCTTTTGTAATTCTGTCTAGTTTTTCAATATTTTGACTGATAAGACTATTATGATTTAAACACATCTTTCTTTTCTTTATGCAGATGTGTATACAGAATAATTTATTTTGCAAGGTTTGAACACTTGTTTTCGTTCCTGTTAACTGCTATACAACAGCAGTTCCAGACTAGCGTTGTTAAACACACCTGGAACACTTTTCATGCAAGTTACATTATTTTTTATAAATTCTAATCAATTGTCTTTTCTACATTTGCTCTATTGTTTACTTTTCCTAGGGGGAGGGTTTATTCATTCACGCATATTATACGTTGCTCAAATCAATAAAATCTGTATGAACTATTTTATTCAGTATTTTTAGGAATATTCTTTTGTTCTTATTTCTCTCCAGGATTCTCCATCCCAAGGTTCCACCAGTCTCTGTTGCTCTTGATCAACATTACCTACAGACAACGAAACGATTGATCTCGCAGGTGTGACAGGCTCAAAAAAGATACTACGTCCTATGTCCCCCAGTCAACTTTTCTATGATCCACTTAGACATCTCGGAAACCAATTACCGACACACTGATCTACGATCAAACTTGTTTGGGCATTTAAAGCGGACCCAGGCAAAAAGTAGGCCGACAAAAATAAGACAATGATTTTCCATAAAGTTAGGAGAAAATAACTATCATGCAGATCAGGGTTAATACAGAAATAGTTTTCATCTATACCACACACCAGTCCTGGCAAAGTGTCATGAAACTTTTTATTTTTTGCATAATCACAAACTTGACCACATTGTTATACAATTGTTCTTTTTCCTCTCTGCCTAATAGTCGGGGCAAGCTGAAAAAGAACGACAAAGCAGGATCAAGTGGATTTTGCGGAAAAAATTTAGTAACACAGTAGGAGAAAAAAGTATGAGGAAGCACAAAAGATGATAATTAACAAAGGAGGATCATGCAAGGAGAAATTTGACACAATGAATAATTGAGAAGTTGCGCCATCTGAGGCGAATGAGTTAATTATCACACTTCTTTTGGGAAGATACAAGCATCAAGCAGAAAGACGTCAACCGCTGTGAAACAATTTGACAGAAGATGATAACAAAAGTTGCTTGCACTTCACAAGTGCCGAGTTCCAACTCTTTCAAAGTTTATTTTTAATGTCCCTTGGTCGGCACTTTTTCGAAAACAAGAATTTAGGTCGGGTCAGAAACGGAGCGAGGGAAAGACGCAGAGAAACGAGATGTATTGGTGGTATCTTCGTCGATGGTAATGGTTTCCAGGTGAGATTTTAATATCCCCCTTTAAAGATGACTGGATATTAAGAGCAATGCTTATGTCAACAAAGCTTGCGTAACATTACCTTCACTGCCAGGGTCACTTTACTAACAGCTGTCCCATATCTAGTGTCACAGACCTGGAAAAGAGTAAATTGCTTCCATCTCTATATAGAAACACGACCTTCGGGATAGATGGCAAAGCATGTGCAGAACGAAATGAAGGAGTACGGCTTGGTAGATTACCCAGTGCCTGATACTCAAGTATAGATGCCTTTAATTTTCAAACACAGTGAAAACAAATTATAAACCTGTTATTAAAGAACAGACTTATCACCACAGATAATAACGTTTGGTATCAGTCTGGGAAGGGAAGGGGGTTGAAAAGAAGGGAGAGGTGAGCTAGGTGTGGAGAGATGAAGGGGAGGGAACAGGCAGCTGGGAGCAACTTGATGTTACAAAAAAAAAGAAAATGTCGGCTCGGTCTTCACCCATCAAAATGCAACTATGTACAGCAGCTTGAATAATTGGCAGACTTGAAGGAGAGTAGCAAACTTGACAAAGATCCTTGAGCTATCTGATGTTGCACTGGTTTTGACCTTGATGTACTTTTAGATCAACAGATCATATGGAGAGGTGCCAGGCACACAGACAAAAAAAATTAGCATCCATATTCATGGCTTGAAATACAGTCAGCGAATTTTGAACAATTACCGAACATGTACCCAGGATGCTGCTTGTTGCTTTGGTATTTTTTTTTTTGGNNTTTTTTTTTTGGTATTTTTTTTTAGTCATATTCCAATGACTCCAATAGCGTTCCAATTATAAGACGCTAAAATTGAGTTCATATATTTTGTTACTCGGCTTCATCCAGTCCAGTGGCTAGAACGAAAAGTCGAGTGAAACCGAAGCATGGATTTTGAGAAGGTAGGTAGAATGTACAACTGGCCTTCAGCTAAATTGATAAACTGTGAATAAAGAAATAAAAAAATGACAAAGACAAAAACCCAGAACTTTGACCAACACACAAATGCAAACTAACATTGATTAACACACAATTAGAGATAAAAACAACAGAGCAGTCATCACCACTTCGCATTTCAGGGGGTATTCAAAAAGTCCTTTTCTACAAAACTCTCAACCTGTCTGCTGTTACGGAGGATGGGCAGTTGTGGTACAGATCTAATGTAACTCTTAATTTTGCACTGAATTTC
>VJOZ01042484.1:0-10970 GCA_009801055.1 Stichopus horrens | reverse complement strand
GTGAAAAAGTGACGTCTTTGCATGAATGGAGGACTTGAACCTTGCATACACCAAGTGATCGTCACCCCTGGACGGCGAGAAAGTCAGCGATACATTCAATTCCATTTCATTATGATCAAGCAAGAGATCAAAACCCCGTCTCATTCAAAATTCACTGAGCAAATTATTTTAGAGTGAAAAACCACTCCCTAAATTGTGAGTGAAATTAGGGATGACTTCTTATTTGGAGTGAAAAGTCCCACTCAAAGGAGGAGTCATTTTCAATTTTTAAAAAAGAACGTTTAGTCTTGTAACTTGTGAGTCATCCGTAATTTCACTGTTTGGAATAAAGAAGGAAAGGCATAGACAGATTTCTTTTCTTTGCAAACAACCATCTTATATTTCCACGACTACATTAGATAATGTAGTCGTGGAAATATGCACCTTTGAACAACATCTTTTTAGCTTTCCGAGACCTAACATTGACTTTAGAAAGGCCTATCTCAAAACAAGGGGGTCTAAGCCCACGGGTCGACAAAATTTCAGTCTCATAATTTTCAGTCCTAAAGGTTTTCAGTTAGACAATGAAATACACGTTTTCAGTCCGAAAATAAAATGTTTTCAGTTCAAAAATGAAATACACGTATGGGAGCTCATTTTTTCGGACTAAAACTGTGTGTTTTATACTGAGACTGAAAACTTGTCTATCTGAAAACTCGTTTATTCAAACTGAAAACGTGCATTTCATATTCGGACTGACAACTTGTCGGACTGAAGACGTCTACCCGAAACAGGCAGCTGCTGGAAACTATACTGTTCACACGTGGCGTCACTTATAGCGCCACATGTGCTCATGAAGAAACAAATCTGTCTTTAACCTCACATCGACATTCTCGCAGTGTTTCGGTTCACATAGCCTAAACCTACGATGATCTACGTTTGATGTAATCATTGTGACGTGTTTGTAAAGTTTTGCATAGCTGAGGTACAAAGCAGCTACACTATGAACAGAAAGAGACGCTACAGAACGCCTCCATCAATTAAAATAGAAGT
Source organism: Stichopus horrens (assembly GCA_009801055.1). Taxonomy (NCBI): domain Eukaryota; kingdom Metazoa; phylum Echinodermata; class Holothuroidea; order Aspidochirotida; family Stichopodidae; genus Stichopus; species Stichopus horrens. Next base: position 9,938 of record VJOZ01042484.1, on the reverse strand, counting down.
GCATATTTAAGTCGACTGACGGACTTGAAGTAGAATTAAGGTTTTAATATTGAAATGTGATAGGAGTAAGGTTATCAACAACACTGCACTACATGCAGTCTAATGATTTACTGACACGTGTTATAATGTCATTGCATGAAGTATCAAAACAAGTTTAAAATGGTAACAGATACACACATTTCGATGTTAAGATTTTTGTACACATAGGCCAATAGCCAATGTACCTTGGAAAAGACTTCTGCATTCTGGAAAGACGCCATTAAGATAAATGAGTTCACATCGGTATCTCTTGCTCGACCACTCACAAAAGACCGAGGTTTGAGCAACATCTGGTATGTACATGACATCTCAGTCTATACAACTTAAATGTAGATGTTCATTATATCAAAGGGGTTAACTGAATGATAGTATAAATAAATTAGTATGGTAAAAATAATTAACAAAAACTGAAGGATAGACGAGGATAAAAGAATCACCAGGGAACTAAGTCATTAAAAAGGTAAGGACGATATAGAGATATAGATGAATTTGACATGATAGATTCTCTCCTGTTTGAGAACAACAGATTAATGAAACAATAACCCTTTAACATGACACAGTAATCCGTGAGAAATCTCCGAATATGTTGGTATTCAAACATAAGATTGAAAAAAAAACCAAAAAAACAAAACAAATATTGTATACAGGAAACACGAATACCCAACTGCTGATTCCTGGTGGACATGAACGGAGAGATGGTAAAAACACCTTACACACTTATGTGAATAGGATGAGGAAACTTTCATGTCTTATACAAGATAAAATTCGAAAAAAAGTTGAACAATACTAACGTAATTCAATTCAATGAGCAGTGTAAATTAAATAATTGATGTAGTTTGATGTGATTGTAGTTTACTTTGGCCTGTTTTTTTTTTTGTCAGGGGGCGGGGGTGCATAAAGTGTGTGTCACCTTAATCGTGTAGACTTGGATTTGATACAATAACAACAGCACTATAATTACTTGCGATATTCAATGCTCGCAATAAATTGTAAGGCCTCTGTCCTCCTAAGTACTTCAAATATTTAAGAGGCTTTGGTAATCTAGCTTAATTAAATACTATATTGAGGGGAGGGGGACTTAATATGTTTGTTAATGTCATTTGAGTAAATGTTTCATCTTGGAATTCCACAATTACCAGAGAGCCTTCAGCTAAAGGTCTTTACAGGTTACGTAAATATATACTATCGTTGGAAAATGATTGAAAGTATGGACACAGCATCATCGTTGTCTTCATAATGTCTGGGGGTCTCTGAGTTAAAGATATTCAACGATACAGCTTAATTTTTTACCAAATGAAATCAGAAAGAGTAACCCCACCCCACCACCCCCGAGAATCGACGTCTGGGTAGGAGTATATCACCGTAGTTGTCCCGGAGACTGGACATTGGAAATAGATACATCGGTTTAAAAAGACGATTACAATCAAAACAGGACACATGTCCAATTAACATCAGAATAAAGTGATACGTCACATGCAGCCGTGAGGCCCATGCACACTGCGTGTTACGTACCGCATATTAAAGCGACGCCATCAAAATGTTTTACAATACGTACCGCGGTACAAGTTACGCTTCTACGTACTTGCATCCATTCTAAATTACATCGAATCGGCAAGTGTCTTCTTTCATAACGTTTATGCGTATCGCCCGCTTTATCCTGCGGTTGACAACACAGTGTCTTTGAAATTTACAGTTTTCTCATTATGACGTATTCACCTGAGAACGCCACCGTTTTATTCTCTCCTTTTCCACCTGGAGAAGTTTTAACTCTAAAGTCTGTTGGTCATCGCCGTAAGAGATATGTCGAGGAAGCTTGAAAAGGGCTTGTTTATAGCCGTCATCACGCCTCCCAGTCACGTCTTAATACTTAACTATAATTTTAATGTGAGTTACTTTTGGAGTTGGTGGCTTTTGAGGTTTTACTTGTTTAATAAAAAGATTATATCGGCGTCGCTGTAAGGCCAACAACTTGTCTTGCAGGAGAACCGCTGTCGATTTCACTTTGCAGCATTGATTACAAACATGATAAAAAAAAGCGGTTCGGGTGAATTTTTATTTTGAATAAATTCCTTGAAGGTCTTTTCTTTATACGAAATGCAATTTTGTGTTAGCAGCCATCCGTAACGTCACAAGGTATCGACACGGTTTTGTTTCCCTCGTTTATTCCTCATTACTTATTCCCAGATGATCAGACTTAAAGCTACATTTAAGGAAAAATAAGTACATAAATCATAGTTCTTTAGTCACAAGTGAGATAAATTTCTAAAACCATGCATAATTAACCAGCTCGTGTAGCGGGTTGTAATTAGCCCGAGGGTAGACTACTTTGCCAACTAGGATATTTTGGCAAGTTTTGTAACCGCAGCTACAAATGTGTATCTCACAAAGAAACCACAGACAGTTGAGCAGCCACACGTAATTCAACCAATCACAACGTCTGTATCAAACGTCTGCTCAGTACTTTCATCAAATCGAATATACTTTTGTCCTCATATAAAAATCAACTTTCAAATTTGTATCTCAAAATTTCAAATTCGTACCGCAGTATATTGTTACAGCGGTAATGAGGTCAAGGATTGTCTAAAAAAAGGAAATGACGTAATGGTATTAATATAATTGAGATCGAATCAGCGTTTCCTCTATGGGGAATGCCCGCCATTAATGACCATGNNAAAAAAAAAACAAACAAAAGCAAGTCACTGGATAAAGAGAATATGATCCATAACACTCTTCACCAGATATTTCAGATTATTATAACAGGTATGTAATAACTCCTTCAGTTTAAAGGGAACAACTCAAAATTATATTTCCACCAAACAGAAGCTTTGACAAATGACAGTGCATGCAATTATACGAAATACCATTACCTATTACGTTTTCTTGAGCATGTATGTGTGTGTGTGCGTCAGAGTGAGTGTGTGTGTGCGCGCATGTGTGCATTAAATACGGTACGATGATAAAAGATGAGATTATTCTAATGATTAATGTAATAATGCAAACGCAAAAGGCGAAAACAACCAAACTGCTCCAAAGATTCATCAATATCTTACGCTGCTGGGTGAAGTATATGATCAAATTAGAAAGAGGGAGGAGAGATACAGTCGTAAGAAAGCTATGGAAATCAAGTCAAATTGGGAATACATTGAGTAAGTGTCCAAAGAGAGGTTTCCCTTTGAAAATTTAAACACTATGTGTTTAAAAATACACATCAGTGCGATAGATACAATGCAACACAGCACAATCAACACAGTCTCAAACAAAGCGTCACATTAAATAACAGTACACTGCCTAATGAAGTAACGTTATTGCAATACAATTAGGACTACAATCCACGCAACACAGTTCGACGCAACACAACGCAGTACAGTGCAATGTACTAATATACAACATAGCACGATACAATACCCCATACATTTAGGCCGAATATATACTATGCAAATAAGTGATGATACATGCGGTACAACATGTGCCCAATACGACACAATGCAACACTGCACCACACCATCATATCTGCACGTGAATGATCGCATATGCACAACTATTTACACTATGTGGAACCCGTCCATACATGGTACTTAGAAGTTTCCATCGAAACTATTGGTCGTTTACACATGAAAAATCACGCAAGCCAACGGGGAGTTAAATTTTATTATTTTCCAGTTGAAAGATTCTGAATCTCGCCTTTAAATGTTGCCAATTACCAGATCCTCCTCGCAGGCAATTAAAAATGGGTAGGTTATATTCTTTAAAAACACTTCTTAGCGTGACAGAGAATTACAAGTAACCACGATCTCCGTTACGGTTCTGAGATTATCGAATCCATCTACTTTAGACAGCTTAACGATTTTTTTTTTAGATCATATCTACCCTTTGTCCCTTAGTATCTATATTTTTTTGCGGAGTGGTACGCATGGGTCTAAAGTCAAACGACTTTGGGGTTGTGAGCTATCGTGTAACAGATTTATTTACATGGATGTTTTAATCTGCCAGGAACCAATGGTCGGGTAGCTTTTGCAGACGTATTGGACGGGGAACGACGAGAAAAGGAAAAAACGGAGAGGAAAGAAGGAAAGAAAAGAAAAAAAAACGACAAGAAATCTCGTTCCGCTACGTCACCTTCGTAGGTCACCGGCCCGTACGAGCTACCGTCTCGGGAGACTACGGTATAATTGGCATTGGTAAGCGAATCTGTACACCACTCGTGAACTGTTCACAGGCTGGTAAACACATTTGTAGTTACAGATGCATCCGTAGCAGGCAGCAGCTTCATGCTACGATACATAATCAAATATAGAAACAACTGAGAAAAGCCCAAGGCTGGCAAACCTATTCTTAACAACTACTTAACTTGGAAAATTTGCTGGTTAGTTTCAAATATCAAGAAAGGATAAAATAATACACGGAAGAATTACAGGGAGGGAAACGCAAAAGGGAAAACGAAAGTTGTCGGCATTGTCACAGGCTCCCCAAATAAGGAATAACTTATTTTCGAATTGATGTAAATGTCCACAGGAAGCGATTTTTTGCATTTCATTCTGGAGTCTTATATTTGACAACAATGGATCGCTGGCGGTTCACCTTCATCGTCATCATCGCATTGAGTATGTTTGTATGTAAGTACAATGTTTTGTCTTTTCTTTATTGTTTTTATTTTACTCTCTCTACTTACAGTTTTATTTTAGAATAACACGAGACTCCCAATAATATAAGACTCCCATGGGCATTATATTTCGGCTGCTACAATGCAGATGTGATATGACATACATGTGTAAACAAAAAGTGTCCGAAAAAGGTTGTACAAATGTGTATTCGTGTTTCAAAATTGCTGAATATGACGGTGAACGACACGCGGCAGGGGTAAAAAAGAATAGGATTGTTTCAGCTCAGAAGGCTTTCTAATTTTGAAGAGAAAGGGGAAAGTTTAGACTTTGTTTATCCATTTCGGCACAAAACGAAGTTCAGTAATTATCAGGTAATTAACTGTTTGTTTCAATGATATTTTGAAAATTCATCTTCATCGGATGAATGACATTAAAAATCGTGGGACAGGCAAGCAGACAGACATAGACAAGTAGACATAATTGTGGACACTCATATTTTTTATTTTTTTTAAGGACATCAAGCCTTTGAATACAGCAACAACTATGTAAACTACTGCATGGAGAGTATTTTCAGAGAATGAAAATTTTGAAAATTGTAGTCGGTTCCTTCGAACGAACCGTATTCAGACAGTAGAGACATGTGTTCAACGGCGACGGTGAAACCTCGTAACAAAATGCCAGACAGGAAGTAAAATTAAAATTACATATGATATCTCTCACAATTAAGGCACTTTTTATGATTTTGAGATTCTTATTTATTTTATTATAATTACTATCTTTTGGGTGCCTTGCAATGTTATTCATCGTCTAGTATGTTTAACTAGTATCCATACATACAGGTCTACCTTTTAGAGGTAGATCTCCAGAGTCCATCGTCCTAGGGCATTGCATAGTATCAAAGAGATATTGAGAATCAGATTCAATGTATTTAAGCCTTAACAAAATTAACACATTTTACTCTCGGAGGAAAATGCGCAACGAAGCTTATTTTGTATCATAGTTTGATTCAATCCGTTTATGTTGTAACCGCTTTTGTTTCAAGGCAAACTGAAATAACGTTCTGGATATGAATCGGTTGGTGTTTGGAAAGGAAAATAACAAGCGACACCGTGGGTGTCGATTTGGTATTGAAAGTGGAGGGGGGGATATGTCCTTGAACTTTTTCTCAGAAATGTGGCGTAAGCTGGGGGCGACGGAACGAACACAAAAATATTTGGGTGGGGGTGGGAGGGAACTGAGTGCCCTCAGGACTATCTAAGCGGATCCCCAATAACGGTTGGCAACTACAGTAAAAGAAAATGTTCGGCCTTGTAATTCTCTCACCCCCCAACTCCACCCAGATGACAGGAACCGGAACTTCCCTGGGTGTCTTAAGATGCATATATCCAGCCTTTTAAATAGGGATCTCTTGCCTGCAAATTTCACAATAATGATGAAGATAAACAATCAATCTATAAAAAATAGTGATACATATAAGGTAGGTTGAGATGAATACAAGAATTGAAACTGAATTATCAATGACCTTTTCATTTATTTCTGAATCCCTTGACAGATTTTGTATCGGCTTAATATATATCTGCTTAAGCAAACTTTGAACTAAGGGTTGAGGCGGAAGGAGTAGAGATGACTCTACCAGGGTGGTGTGACTTCTCCACATACACTCTATCAAAGCGGAGCTCCACCTTTGATTGGCTCGTAGCATAGTTAAGAATATTTGTCATAAAAATGCCTCTTAGATTGCAAGATATGACGGTTCCCAATCTCTCTGGCCTTATTTGTATTTGAAAATTGAGGATCGGGAATCCACATATGGCCTCATCAAGGACTCTTTACCATGCATGTTCGTGGATGAACACCGGTGAGATTCGCCTACTCTTTTCGATAAGTGGCCAGAGAATATGTGACAGAGATGAAAAAAAAAGACAATTGCCAATGCAAACCCATTCCTGCTGACGCCATGTAACTTCCGAATTCGACGGACGCGTGTGGGTCCCCCAGTCTTTAGCAACTTTCCCAAATGCTGGGAGAGGTAGAGAACCTGTTTAGCACAGCAGCCCACCAGCACATCAGCTGTACCAAGCAATCTGAACCGGACAAGACCTAAATCGGATAAGAGGATCCCAAATAACCCCCTCAGCACACTGGAAACAGCTTTCCTGATCAAGCCAAATTTGAATCCCTCCAAATTTTCCAAGTGCATCAAGCATATTATGTGGCAATATCCGTTTATAACGATAAAGAGACCGATTATCACTATCTATTAATTATTATTCCAGGATAGTTCCTGTTGAATCCCACCAAAGAACTACGTTTAATTGTCTCATGTTCGAGTATGTCTGCTGTTCAAAATTTGCGTAGATCCTCAGTCGATTGTGTTCGTACACCTACGGCTTCAGTCAATGGCCATAGATTATGTACGCTAATATTATATTTAGTAGTTTTGGACTGTTTCAACGCTAAGTGNNTTGTTCAGTCAGCGCCATGTTTGATACTTTGCAAAATGGTGGCGCTATCCTTAAGTGATTCTCTTGATTACTTCCCTTATTTTCTTGAACAAATTCAGTAGAAAATTAATGCAAACATTAAAATTAAGAAAATTAAAGTAAAAAATTGAAGTAAATAAAAATTGAATACAATTAATAAATACATTTAACAAAAGCGGAATCAAACACAATTGCATATATGTCTTACTCCCTTGAACAACTATAAATATTGTAAAGATCATATTCCTGTCGTCACTTTCTGGGTGTAAGAAACAAAAAAATTTGGTTATTCTCACCAAATAAGAGCTTCCCACAGAACAAGGGTACATTGCGAATTGTGATTAACAACAGAAATCGTTTTTGTGTTTGGTCGCTCGGTTTTGCACGATGACTTTGTTTTTACTGACTCTTTTCGTTTATTGTATATTTTTCTAATTGCCTAAAAGGTTTGCCACATAAACACATGTATTGAAACCTGGTATTGTGACAGCTACACGAGCTTCTGATAGATTTCTGGATATAAAAATAGGAACAACATGTAATTCTTGAAAAGGAAAGAAAAACAAAGACACTAGATGACTAATTTAGGGAACATGGAGAGTGAAACTGAGCTGTGCAAAAGAAAAGGTTAAAAAATCTGTGATGGTAGAATTCTTATTATTTTGATACTCGTTGACATATGGATAAAAGGAGAGGGCACAATTCTCGCCCCAACAATGGTTTCAGGATCTAGAGTGACCACGTTAGCATGTTTAGCAATTATGTAAATAACTTCTTTGTCTCATCTAGTATTGTAGCTTAATTGAGGTCAACATGCTCAAGTGACTCGAGATGACTCGAATAGACAGAGCGACTCGACTCGGTTCAGTTGATGACTCGACTCGACCAGTGAAAGACTCTGACTTGACTCTGACTCGACTAGTGGAAAACTAAACTCTACTCGACTTGAGACTCGAACTTCAGTGACTCACTTACAACACTTTTTGAAACTTTGGTGACTTTCTTCCTTGCACAAAATGAAATTGGTCCTAGAATCCTGAAAAAAATGTGAACAAAAGTCAAAATCAAAAAGGGTATGGAGATACCCCCTCCCTTGCAACCCTCTCCCAGTCCAACCATCACTCATCTCATGCCTTTCCTATCTATTGTATGACATTTGTTTCTCATCAAGTGACTACCATATACAAAAGTTATCGGTCCAAGAACTAGCTCTACTATGTCATGCAATCATCGATGGGTGTATCAAACAAACAGAATACTGTAATCGCCAGAGAGTAAAAAATTGGTTGGAATAATTTTTCTAGAACTGTAATTCGAAGGCGATAGATCCAAAATGTTGCATCAGATTTTGTGTAGGGCTAACTGGTTGTTGAAAATTTCTTAAAAGCAAAAATAACAAAAAAGTAAGTAGAAAGTAAAACAGTTGAATTATTTTCTCTGGAAATTACGAATTTGTTGCAAATGTTTTCAACAAACGCCAATATTGTACCAGATTGTTTTCAGGGTTATATGGCATTTGAGAAAATTGTCAAAGGGGACACCCATTCCGCTATCCGAGACTAGCCAAGTTATGCTTTCATCCAAATATCACAATACCATTTTATGCCATTATTCTATCAAGATACAAGGCTATTATATCAAAAAGTTATACATTTGTTGACAAATGCAGCAAGAATAAATTACAAATGTTGGGGAATCTTCTCTTAAAGCTAGAGTTTCTCAGAAAACACATGTCAAAAGATGGACAATAGGACAAAAAGTTTGCCTATGGTTACATGGTAGTTGAAAATTTCTCAAAAGGGCAGGGGAACATTCCTCTTAGACCCCTCCCCCAGGCTGATGATCACACGTCTCCAGATTCCCTCCACGTATTAAATTCCCTGAAACCACCCCAATGAATATGAGACTGTTTGTATTTACATTTTCCTCATTTTTGGACTTTATAAGTAAAATACATACGTTTATTTAACATGGACGAATCTATAATGGATGGTGCATGGGATGCTTAACGCCCTCTTTAAAAGTGAGAGCCAAAATATGTGCCAAGTGCCTCAAGAAAAATGAAGGGGAATATGTTACTGATTATTACATGATCTCAATAGCCCCGATCACTTCATACGGTATGTTTCACCCTTTTTTTATAGCCTAGATTTCTTCACCATCAACTGACCAAATGCAGACACGAGATCCCCGTTTTCAGGCTGGAAACATGCATGTTAGAACCGTGTTCTTCAAGTCGGGGTCATCTGACCCCTAGGGTGTCAGTGAAATTGATTTAGGAGTCCGGAATTGCATCCGCAAAGGGTCCGATAAAAGGGCCCACAAAAATGTTCGTAAAAATGAATAAAGAGAGTTAATGGACGAAGTATACACTAGTGCTATTACATCAGACATCCGTTTTTTCCGTAGAATACATTCCGTGGCATTTTTCTGTGGCATACATTCTGTGGAATATGGATAATTTATGTTACCTGAATGTTGTCTGATACCCAGAAGCAAATTTAGAAGAAAATGTATTTAATCTACTTTTATTTGTAAGGGAATGTTGTGGGAAGTAACATAAGCAGGAAAAGTGGTCTCGAAAATGCGATTTCCAGTGATGTATAAGGTGTTTTTATCAAACTTTTTCGTGTTCTCTTCGCGGAAACCAATGGTAGAGCTTGGCTTATATAGTATATGCAGGCGACAGTAAGATAATTGATATGCGCCGAACTTTAAAAGTTTTTAAAGTTGAACCTCCTGCCGCCGAACGAGCGAATGCGTTTTAATAAGGTGGGAATATTCTGGATAAAAGTATTGTCACCATTTTCGGTGG
>VJOZ01042434.1:0-13374 GCA_009801055.1 Stichopus horrens | reverse complement strand
CCACTGGGTCATTAACGAAACTGATGACGGAGCGCCACTGATCAATTTCAGTATACTTATTAGGACCGTGACATACAGAGCCGTACACACGGCTCTGGCTGCAAAAGATAAATAGCGTCCTCAATTAGCACCTTTGACTCAAAATACAATTGATGTCCAACGATATGTAACGATAAATAAAATCAATTACTTGAAATTTATTTACTTTTAGTTCATTTGGAAATGGAACAGTTAAGAGAATACTTTATGTTTTTTTTATAAATTATGTTTTTTTAAGACTGGACATGGCTACCTTTGCGGAGCTTTGAAAGGGCGATTTTCTGACGTCTCGAGGAGACATTTGTATCCAAACATTTTTCTGTCACTTCTTCGTCAAACAAGGTGGGCGCGTTCTTCTTAGTCTTTCACAATTCTCACTGTCCTAGTCCAAAATCCTGGGTATTCCACTGTAAAGTAGGGAAACACTGTATTTCCATTTTACACTCCATTAGAATGAGGGTAAAATTCGGGCTTCCAAATTCCGGCAAATCTGACAAAATTTCTAAATTCGGGCAAATATCATCGTCCCCGGACATATTGACCATCGAAACCTACGACAAACTTCCACGGGTCTGCATCCCGGCCTCATATTAACTTGACTTAGGTCTTAGCGCTCTGCTTTTGGGAAGTTGCAAGTTTACTTGGTGACACTTAGCCAAGTGGCTTACCAAGACTGGAGAAGTGCATCTACAAGAAGTACACATACCAATCATTTTGACGATTCAACCAGTTTGTTTTTCAATTAGCCGTTTGTTCGATGTGTTAAATCATTACTGAATTGGTAAGTAATAACTAAGTCCACAGTGACGGTATGGGTGCATCATTCCGGGGAGGAGATGTGGTGGCTCAAGTGGCCCCTGTCATCACTTACACACTAGCCTATAACTGAGGGAACACCTATAAGGGTATCCTACAGGAATCCTAAAGACTATCAGAGCCATATATGGCTCCCAAGACTATCAGACCAGAGGGCCACCATAAAATCGGCGTGAATCATGGCGTAAAATCTTGAACTTTAAAAAAATTCCTTGGATCGCCGGCAATCGACTCCTCACGTACCACTTTACCGCTACGGAGTCCCCTAAAAACCGTCACCGGGGTTCGGGCACCGCCCTTCCTTCTGCCATTGTAATTCAGAAGTACCGTAAGCGACTGATGAGTAAATCGACAAGAGAATCATAGAGGGCAGTCGTGTAGAAAGTATGTCACCATTTTATTTTCGAATTCATTTTATAAAGCACGCACTACATTGTCAAGTTTGCAAATCTCAAAAAAAGTAAACTAGTTTTAGTTACCGTATGGTGTAATTAACTAATATAATGTTGTTCTTTCACTATAGGATTAAAAAATACGACCAGAAATTCCTCCTTTAATTTAAAATATTACACGACAAAAACATACTATAGACACGACAAACCCACTCGAGACAGCAACAATGATAAAAAAAAAATGATAAAGAGATGATGAACACAATGTAGGCTAATAATATGACAGGTCACTGAAACCGGAAAGAGACATGCGAAACATCTAGCAAGGTTTTAAAAAAAGAAAAACGAAAGGGTGGTAACACGTTGAAAGTTGGATCCACCGTAAATTGATACTGTTTTCTTTTAATCTTTGGAAAATAATCACTGCTTTCTCAAACGTCGGCTTTGCCTTAGGTTTTATGTTTTGCATTGAAGAAAAAAAAAAGAATGCAAAATGTTTCAAAGTTTGGGTGTGTACTCATGTAATTGACACGAAGGCAGACTATGAAATGGGATCATTATGTTTGGTTTGAATGAAAACAAAAGTACCATAAAACAACAAGAAAAAACAACACGCTAATCATTGAACTTACTTTAACAGACATGGCGGGAAAAAAAGTGGTTAAATGTACGGGGTGTTATGATAGCATGATTAAAATAACCATAAGTCAGTTCCAATGCTTCCATTGTTTCCAATACTATAGTAATGGCAAACTTACTGAATGGGATTCAGGTAGTATGTCACTGAATGTTCTGTTTGCGATCGATCAAAGAAATTCCATTAAGTCGCACAGATAAATCTGGAAAATCAGCCAGCGTGACATTTTTCTTGATAGAATGTACCATTTCATCATGAAACACACACTTTTGCATAAATATCAACAAAATTTCATCTTTGTTCCTCTGGAGTAACAGCAGTGGTTCCATCTAATCATTTCATTGACCCACTCTTGCAAACTCGAGATTGCTGTGACTATACCATGGGGAAATCATGTGACATCATAACCACCATACATGAAGATGGATTCTCTTCATTTTAACGTCACCTCATATTATTGCATAAATTATACTTTATTATTATTTGATCAAACTTTTAATTTACTATTAACTTTCTTTTACTGAAATAAACAAATGCATACATGTAAGCTGTACCCTGTGAACAATTTCTGAAGGATTACATTCCACGGGCAAAATCAGAATTATGAAATCTTGCTGCTTGTGGCAGAAAATGTATACGTATCACTACCGACCAATCACAATAAAACAAGACAATAATTCAGTTTCCTTTAGTAACTGTGAGCAAATTGCAAAACCCTGTGACGGCTTCCGACTCAATGGTCTATGTCTTGTAACAAAAACAATTAATGAGATTGGATGGAGATATTTTTACCAGACAGTGTATACATTTTATGCACCAATTGATCAATCTGAAACCACACGGTGATAAATCATTTCCAATAATTTTTTGCATTACGCATAAGTGAGACGCTTTCCATACACAATAAAACAATCAGCAAGGATTGTTTGCATAAATAAATCTCTTTCTCGACTTGTGCACCCCCCATCCGTTAAAGGGGGATTGATTGTCTTGAGAAAGACTCCCTGGGTTTGTTTGTCTGTGTAGGAACTCACCCAAGTGAATCATAAATATTCACTCTGCAAAAAACATCATTATGCAAATTAAGATTACAAACACTGACAGACTCAGCTGCTGAAATTTTGGATCATGCTTTTGTCTGATTTGATCACATAGGAATCAATGTGATCAGCTGTATTTTTCTCCACCTGTGTTTCACACCGAGCAACAAAAAACTGAAATATCCAGGTATTCAACTGTGTTGCATTACATGGACGTAGGAATCAGAAATTTTTAGCAGTCCAGTCACTATTTCACCCATGGATGTTTTGCAGGGAGGTTTTTGTGTATTTTGGCTGATATGTAGGAAGGCACAATAATCAGGCAGACAGTAAATTTGTAGATTCTCAACTTCTGCATATCATGCACATCCTCCTTTAACCGGCGACGTGTCAAAATGCACCCAGATTCATCATCACATGTTAATAATGGCGGATGTTTGACTCCATAAGTCAGAGTTTTGAACCAACGGGGTATGAAGCTGATACTTAAAGTCTTCATCCGCTATTTTGATGACAAATGATTTACAGCTGGGATGCAAACTGAGCGAGAGAAAATATGAAAAAAAAAATCTGTTGGCATTTACTTTATAATAAGGTATGAAGGAAAACAACGTACGAGCCGCACTGTCCCAGGGAGGAGCCCAGTTTTCAATTTTTGTTTTGCCATGATAAAGGGTGGATCAAACAACTTCATTTCTGGGAGTGACAGGTCTCAAATGAAATGGTCCATCTAAATGACACCAAACTCTGTCTCCTGGAAATGAAATGCAGTTAGACTAACTTTAGTGCTTGTAAGAGTTTATATTTGTATGAAGACCAAATTCAACAGACTGTAATTATTGCCACTACCCTATAAATTTTGCAAAAATATCAACCACAGGTCATTTTTTTTTTCCCACAGGAGCAACAATCTCTGGTCACATTTAAAACACAGGTAATACTAAAAGCACGTAAAATAATTATTAGCAATAATATTGCAAGTTATGTTTGTTGTTCACGTTATGGGGCACAAAAAAAAATTAAAAACTATAACTTTTCAGCACAACAAAATAAACTTCAAAAATATTGCATATAATGTTTCTTGTTTCCTTGCTGTAGGATATAGTTCACATCACCATCTCAAATAAAGCAAGGCAACTTATTATCATTGGAAACGTCTGCCTCTGCTCCCGCTTCTCTCTGTGTTCTTGAAAAAAAAAGAAGAAGAAAAACAACGCAAAACCGGTTAGCACTACAAAGCTTCGATATTGCTACGTTTGATTTCCATAATAAAACTATCAAATTAAATTCTAGTTTCATATAATACACAAAATAAAGAGAGAAGATTGGTTTGTACAAGAATTTCAAGGATGTTCAGACCTTTCCTAACCCGAGTACTACCTCACAAAATCTTTCGTCGTTGACACAAAACAACAACAACCATGTGCAAAGAAAGTGGACCTTCGGAATAGTTTCACTGTAGTATCATTGGCACTGCCCAGCATTGTAAAACTACCGATACAACAAAAAGGCTTTCTGACCAAAAAACTGCACGAAAGCATCCCTGCCTTATATCGGCTAAAAGTATACTTAATGGAATCAATGTTAACATTGTCAACTGGTAGGAAACTTATGCCAACCATGTAGCACAGAAGGGATAAACTGGCACTACTCTTGGACTCTATTTGTCATTGTAATTTCTTTTTTTTTAAATATGAAGTATATGTTTATACATTTTAAGTTATATATTGATTTTAACATTTTGAATACATTGTTGCAAAATGTAGTGCTCATAATGTCAAGCACATAACATATTTAAGTAAAATATCATCAAATTTCACTATTTTTCTATTTAATTAATAACTCTGCCTGTTTGTACAACCAAGGTCAGAGTACTCTTTGGCGAAGGATCTGTTACATTTTTTTTTGCACGAAAACAAAGAAAGAAAAACACGTAAAAATGTTAGTTGCACAATAGGAATAAACAAAAATAATGCAAGAATGAAAGAGATTGCTGGTCAAAGTCGATTCTAAAAAATTGCAAATTTAGTATCAAAGATCAATGGCAATGAAATGGGGTGTCATTTTGTGATTGAAACGAATTTCAACTTCAAAATTCATAAGTGCACTTTTCTCGATTTCTTTCTGCTGCAGATAGATACAAACATGTCACACTTGATGACAGCTGCGGTTAAGTCTGTCTGTCTGTCTGTCTGTCTGTCTGTCTGTCTGTCAGTAGGTGAGAGATCATCTGTTCTTTTTGCTTTGGTTAGCATGCTAATGAACAAAGAAAAGTAAATTACACATCTGATACCAGATATGTGACTTACAATACTGATGAGCGAGAAAAGTTTGCCAGTTCATTCAAGCTAAGGCATTGTCCTGTCACTGGGTTCCTGACTTTAACCTGACTTTTCCATGACGACCAGTATTTCATGACATTCACAAAACCATTCCTTTACCTACCTACATAATGAGACGTGGATCAATGATTAATAGCGCAAGAATTCATGATAGAAAGCAATTTCTTTTTTAAACAAGTAAAAATTGCAACCAGTGTTTCTAAATTTCATGACTTTTCCAAGATTCCTGTCATTTTTTGCAACAGTTCATAAAAATAAAACTTCATGATTTTTCAAGGCCGCGGGTATCGTGTATCACCCAAAATTCCCCGATGATATCTCTATAGAATGTACATGGAACAATTAACCTTTAATACACAAATACAAAACCAGTGTCAATTAGTTTGGACGGTTCTTGTGCCACGCTGTTATTGTCAGCAATAATTATTTTGAAGAAAACTGCTATAGTAGACAATGAATAGTCACTACTAGAAGTCTGCCTATCTTCCATTGTGACAGGGAACCTTATCAAAAGTGGAGATATAACTTTTGACGTGCAGCTGTCATTGTTCCAAGAGACTTAAGTTAGCTGCGCCAGTCATTTTTGATGAACTACAGAACCAAATGACAGAAAAGTGACTCAGAACTGGAAATCGGATCAATTTTATCGCATCACCCACAAGGTCAAGTGTTGCACTTTCAATCACTGATCTTAAAAGAGCGATAGATTCCAAATTCAACGAAAGCTTATCGAAATAGTCAACTCGAAATCTGTCGTGTCGATTCTGGAAATGAATTTCTGATCTTGGAAACATATTTTTTTCTGGTGTTTACTTTAAAATGTCTCAAGTGGCCGTCAAGATCGAGCTCCTACACCAGTGACAGTATCCGCCATCAGGGCTGGTATGGTATCTAAGTTTCGCACAGTACCTATTTTCATCTCACTATTCAGTTTGCGTACTACGTGCGTCTATAAATAAAAGATTACCGAAAGATCCCAAGGAAGTCTACCCTTACCATTTTTTTTTTCTGTTTGAAATTGATGAGGTGCTAATGTACATATTTATCTACATTGGTGTCACTTAAACCGACACAGTGTAAACAAACTTAGATAAGATCCACTGGCTCACTTTTATTGGCAGTCATCAAGACTTTAACCGTATTTCAAGGATGCAGTTTCAACTTTTCTGGACTTCCCTCTTCTCTTTTACACAAACAACATCCTCCTTTGACGAGATGGGGTGAGAAAATACCTCTGGTGTTGACATCCATGTTCAACATTTTTTCTTGGCATCTGAAACATTTTTCTGAGGTTCTGTTCCTTTTTCAAAAAGTCACGGCATGTCAATTCTAGGGGTGAAAACTGGTTTCACCCGAGGAAAGTGGAAACTATTTTCTCTTTAAATAAACAGCTTTGAAACCGGAAAGAACGAGCCTCTGGTATGTTTTAATCTCCTCTCTAAATACATCACGGAATATTCTTTTCACTTTTCATGAGGTCTTTTTACTTAATGTCTCAGAATTTCAGAAGCGTCGTATATCACCAGTTAGCCTTAAATCAGAATATTATTTAATTTCATATGCATATAGTACCAGAGTTCAATAGGTCATTGACAAAGGATTTTGTATTCTCAAAAAATTGACTTTTCCTCTGACACCAGAATTTAAAAGGAGCCAAAGGCTACTGCGTAGGTGTAGCAAATGCAACAAACACTCCCACGCTTACCTACCTCTACACAATTAAGGCACACCCGTGACACCCAATCTACCAAGTCATGTGACTCTTAGAATCCAGTCGAAACCAAAACGTTCTTTAACGTCCCCCATCCTGAACTCACATCTTTGAAACTGCATTACGGAGTCCCTTACGGGATAATTCGTGGAATTAGAACCTGAAATGTGTCGTTAGAACCTGGAATTGAATCCATCATATTTTTATGCTTCTGTGCACTACATTCACACATGTCGGGTATCTCAGTGAGAGTCTATGTTGTGAATGGTAAATTGAAAAACAAAAAAAAATGTCAACGTCAAAATGTCTGAATGTCAGAATATGATCCTTCTATTGACCTTCGGACAGCACCGGCGTACGAGAATCTGATTCAAAGGTCAAAGGTCGACAAATATCACTGATTATGGGTGCTGAGGAAGTGCTTGCGAACTCAGTTCGACATCTACTGTAGTTTTGACCTCTGTGTCTGCACCAGAGCATCGACACGGGGTCGGAATCAAATCCAAACACCGCAGCTGTGATCTCGATGCGTAAACCCGACCCCAAATTTTGAAATCTGGATCCAGAATTTGCGGTCATAGGCTCCCCCAATCTCTAAACATCTCTCACGAGCATCTCACGGCTACAGTACCATCTGGAGTACAGCCGTTCAAAGGTGTTTGTGAAACCCTATAGGCTAATTAGGAAGTATCAGTTACATCTAATATCAAAGCACTGCACATGTCAAAAAGAAAAATATTAGGGAACAGTCAAAATTTACATTACAAAAGAAAAACAAATATACAGAAAAGAAAAAAAAAATTAAATCAGTGTTTCAAAACCTCAACACTTACGGTCCCCTGGGTGCACGGCCCATACTTCTCACAAATTCTATGGGGGAAACTTATTTCAACTAGTTCTCAGATTTAATCATATGTCAATGTTGACAAGATTAAAAGTACTTTTAAAATGAATTTATTAAGATTTTTACATATCGGTATTCGAGGTTTATTGGGAATCATAGTTCACTTCTTCATGTTAATCAAGTGACCTTTTTTTTAATGTAACTATCCTAATTCTCCAAAATGTGATTGATCTCCATTGTGACAAGGGGTGGGGGGTAACAATAAGTCAGAAAGCTTGTGCTGTGAAATTCGACGAATAAAATATTTACATGACGCAAGGAACAAACCACGATCGAAATAACTTAAAAATGGAAAAAAAATAAGAAGGAAGAACGGACAAAGTAGAGAAATAAAATAGAGGGCACTCTGTTGGCACATGGTTGATTCGTCTTTTTTTCAGCTAGCCTGTAGTTTACCCATCGCTATGACCAAGGCTCTCTTCTCCTCTTCGACATGATCCAGCCTCTCCTGGTGTTCCTTAAGATCCTGCGGACGAAGGAAGCAAACAAAGTTTAAAATGCTACCTGGACTCAAAAAAGGAACGACGGCAGCTCGCGAGCTCCGATCCGTTAAATTCCTCTATGACTTTTGGGTCAATGGAGTTTAATTCAGGAAGCAAATTTGTGAGAGATTTGGGAAAAGGCCTTCAGACTATGGCATTCCCATGTTTTGTTGGGTCAAATTTATTATTACGTCGTTTAAATTTCCAACGACTTTACTGGTGTGGGCATTCATGAATGACTATACTTACCCCTTGCTTTCACAGGGAATTCCTCAGGACAGTGCCTCCCTGGCTGCATAGTGGCCCACCACCCTCTGTATACATACAATTTTAGATTTGTCCAGTCTGCACACCACCCTCAGAACTTGGTAAATGTAGAATTGTTTTATATAATGTACAGGGTGGTGGATCTCCTGGCTGACACAGCCATGGAGGCCATCTCCTCAGCAATTTCACAGTGAAAGCAGGTTTAAGTACTGCAGTATATGTCTAAAATGTGAATTAACACAAATTTTGTTGTTAAAGTTTCAAAAAAAATGTGTAAAGTAGGTGGCATTCTCATACTTTGGTGTCAAATATTATCAAGACATTTTACCACACTTTTCTGTTGATTTTGAGGAATCCTAGTAAATTTGTGGAAGATCTGGAAAAGATCGAAGAACGGCCATTTTGACAAACAATTGCCACGCAGCAAACCTAAATCTGCATGAAACATTCTTGTAAAGTAGCTTACATAATTTGGAAAAAGAAATGAAGAGTTCGAAGTAGAACAATGTGGAAGCCGTTACTTCTCCTTCTTGAAGTTTCAAGCAGTAATGTACACTGATCAGATTAAAATCTTACACCCTATTCGATAATTGTTAGTATGAGAAGAACATACACACATGCATGAGATTACAAGTAAACTGAAAATATTGCATTTCCTGACAGATCACTCCAAAACCTTCACTTTAATGCCTAAAAGTGAAAGTTCCCCTCCTATATATGATGGAGCAAAGGTGGAAGCATCAATTACTATTTCATAACAAGTAGAGGGAAAAGTAAAGAGACAAAACAATATCAATGTTGAAATAAATACCTTGCAGCTTTTGTTATCTACAAATTTATGGCATGGCGCAAATTGGATTCAGACCCCTATAACACTAAATCGTTTTCAAATTCCAATAAGATTCGAGTTTTGACAGCTTACCTTAACTTCCTGGCATTCCTCTCGTTAGATTTGTTTCTGTTAGTTCTAATCTGGTTACCTTAGATTGCTCTTACCTTTCTCATATATCAGTACTTTACATAAATAACCTTTCACTTTCATGATCACGAGCGAGCGGCAGGTGACACAGACCTAGTTTTCTCCTACCGTTGAACAAAAGGACGGAGGACGACACCTAGAGGGTCTGGTCTTGGTCTTTCCGTGACTTTTATTTCCTGTTTAAATAGCTGACATCCTTTAGCTCTCTTGCACTTTCTGGATTTCTTACTTATTGATCAGTAACATGCAAAGGTCTACAAGAATGATTTCATGGGTGCATGGGAAGTTAATGACGTAGAGCCTGTATGCCAAACGTCTAACCTAGCTTGACTGCATGAATAGTCTTGGTTTTGAAGAATGCAGTTCTAACTGTACACCCTTCACTATAGGACATATGAATTCCTCGCAACTCACTGTTGTGGGTATATTCAAAAGCGACTATCCTTACCCCTTGCTTAGTAATGTGTTAAGTTTGACCTAGCTCAAAGTGCACTTGAAATCTGCTCTGACACCAAACCCTCTAGGGCTCCCACCCCCAATTCTACAGTACATGCACCGGCCTTATTACGTCATAAAGGAATGCCGCATAGCCCACTACACAATGGTACATTGCCCACTACACGATGCTAAACAGAGGCACTTCTTAGAATTATTTGTCCGCAACGTTCGAATCGTTTTTAAGTGCAGTCTTTTTTTTCCATAGATTTTTGAATTGTCATGCTACACCGCTCGAGCCCATGTGGTCTTGTCATTCACATTAAACTGCTTAAGTCGGCATGACAACCCACGTGACATCAATGAAAACAGATCACATTAATTAGGAGTGACTGTCTCTAATTTTTACAAAAACATGAATTTCGTTAGTACTTGTCTCATGAGCATCAGCTGTGCCTCTAGATACGAAATACGATTGTTGGCCTCGGCCAGCTTCAGTTTCAATCGGAACGTTTCTTGACTTTCAAAGCCGTCAAACTGCATGCAGGGAAAGAAAATAGAAGAAAAGACAGCCATGCGATAAACAACGACAAAACACCGGTGATGGTTATGATGGAGGAAGAAGAACCTGGATTCAAGATGACATGAAATCAAGAGGAACAAGCAAGTGCTGGTCATTGGATATTCTTTGTAATTACTGCTGCTAGGTTTAGAGGTTCATTCCAAAGCAAACGGTTACTGTATATTTGAAACACTAACTCATATACACCGTTGGCAGACATATTCCCCACAACTCACTGGGATGGGTATTCAGGAGTGACTGTATTTATACCCCTTGCTCATGCTATCGCATGGTTACACTAGCTAGTTTAATACTGGCCCAAAACTATTCTTGCACCATGCCATCTATGCCCTGGATGCTCCCAGAAAAAACGACTAAAGAGTAAACAAGAACACTCAAGTGGTTCAATTTCGGAAGGTTTCCAACACCCGTTCCAAGGGAGACTAGCTGCGGACAGATGGGAAACCATGTGCCAGCTTTATAAGTGAAAGTCTATAAAAGAGGCAGAGCCAGGGCATTGAAGGCATGGTACAAGAATGGTTCCTGGTCAATGTTGAGCTCAGTACTGTAGCTAGTCTAACTATGCGATAGTATGAGCAAGGGGTAAGTATATGTCTACGATGTGAATGTCATATAATGCTGCTGTGTGAGTAGTTAATGGTATTGTTGGTACTTGTGAACCTATCATCTTCAAAGCTCTCTTGGTACAGATAAAAACATACAGTTTTGCAGTTTGTTGGCAGAGATTATGCACAAGTGATAAAGTATACCAATACAGGGCATGATTTGCAGTATACATGAAAACTGGTAATTTCTGCATTGTCATTTGAAGATGTAGCTTACATGTATGTTTTAACTACACCAATAAGCGGTAACTTGCAAGTCTATCACAACATACAGTAGTCTATCCTTTAAATTGTAATTCAAAAACAGCAGGGTGGGTAAAGGAACAAAAGTAGGATGTAAAGCACTTCCAACATGTCAGAAAGACATTTCCCAACTAAATCTTTTACCTATGTTCAAGTGCACATCTAGTATACAGTTTCCAATGTGCACTGGGCTACTACGTCTTCCTAACAATTCTTTCCTCACGGCCGGGTAAATTGCGACATCAAAATATTTGAAGCCAGAGGGCCACCGATGTTGACTTTTACTGTATGACAATTAGCATTGTCTGGGAAGATATCCAATCCTTTATGTTGCTAATAACTTTGAGGCTAGCATCCAGATAATGCATCTCATTCAACCAAACAGACACTTGATGTCTTTCGCTGCTTCGTATCTTTCATTGACTTAACCTTTAGCGTGATCGCATTTGAGACTTGTTTACACAAGGACAGACGTCATGTCGGTGGAAGAAATGACTGCATGCACAGGTCTACTGTACAGGTCTCTCTGAAAACTATTTTGAATGATAAATATGTCATCTGGGGAAGTTTTCTTAAAAAAAAAAGTTTTAAGGTCTTCTCAATTGTCTCTTTTGTTTCTGTCACTGTGTGTTAGTCACATTTCATGGACTGTTTACTTTTTTGTGTAACACGCACTATCAATCAAATGGTTAGTTTCATTTCAATATCATGCTTGTTCCTATGTAGTCAGTGTTGCATATTTTGACCAGTTAACAATATTTTATTAAACTTCTGGCCGCTCGCACACGCCAGAGTAATGTATCGTTTCCCACTTGCCGGCACTTGTTACCAAATCTTTACGTATCAAAGGTGCATTTCATCAACGTTTGTACAAGCATTACATACACCCTGCAGTCATAAGGGAAATTTTCGTCCAAAGTGAGCAAGCACCGGGTCGACGGACAAAACATGTACCACAAACAAACACTGCAAGCATCAAACACAAGATGGCACAGTGACTAACTCACATCAAAACCTTAGAATTAAAGAATGTTAGACAAGGAATCTTTCTGAATCCAAGTTATTGTTTATGTCATTATGGGTATTATAAATATCTTCTGCTAGAAATTATTGTTTTAGGGGGTGTACATTTCAAACTCTAGACGCAATTCCAGTATTGTTGAATATTTGTCCGTATGCTTTTAATCAAGGTAACATACAGCACTGTGATGCATGTAGAAGACTTATACTGGCATTTTCCTTCTTTTTTGGGGAGGATGGGGTAATCCANNAGATTTAGCATGCGTCAGTGTATGTATCGTATGATAACAAGCAATTCAAATGCAACATCAGTCAAAAATGTTAAAAAGCAGCAATTAAATGAAAGATGAAAACATGAATGCAACCTCAGGCAATTAAAAAAAACCACGGCAGTCTTGCTGGTTCAAACCAAACACAGGTTATTTCAAAATTACCTTCAACCTTAAAGATTACGTCATTGCTAGAAAGAGAAAAATTCAAGAAAGTTTAAACTAATATTCAGATAAACAGTTTCATACAAATTTCTGGTTCTTTACACACGCAACGGCAAATTGCGTCAGTACTTAGGGGATCTGTGTGCGTTAGTTTCACTCACCTACAACAAACCTTTGAATTGCATTGACTGTCATGAGGGATGGGAAAGGAAGGAGGGGGGATCCTATCATTTGTTCTGACAATCACCTCGTTGAGCCCAATCACTCACATTCTATAATAAAACAATTCAGGCCTTAAATGGACGTTATTTTGTGATATTGCTAAGCAACCACACAATTTTGGAGGAGGCCTGCAGTTTGTAAATTACAGCTGCGAACATTGGGTGATGACCAACTGAACAATACATTTCAGATTAACTTTTGATGTCATATTTTTTTTTTTTTT
>VJOZ01042424.1:372-12067 GCA_009801055.1 Stichopus horrens | reverse complement strand
CATGCTAACACATAATTACACACATAGGCTTTATTAAATCAGTCACGTTTTTCACATCTTTACTTTGCGTGGATTGACTTATTCCAATCTTCAAGCACCTATAGTATTGTAGGTCTAATACAGAAGGTAGAACGTAACTTTTTTTTACATTTTCCTGTAGCTAATATTTAGATCAACCTGGAGTGAGGCTTATTACATTAGGTCACCATCGTGCCATGACAAATCCTGTTACGTATGTGAGATACCTCTAACACTTCACTCAAAATTTGAAAATCAGTTAAGTGTGTCACCGAGCTGTCGGAAATTTCCAAGATGTTCTATTTTAAGACACAAAGGATTTGTCGCAACGACAATGTTCTCAATTGATAAATCTAATGAAATCTAAATTTGATTGGTTCATATTTCATTCAGTAAAATAGTTTGATGATCACAATACAAATATGTAGCATTTACTTTTTTTGGTAAATGTAGAAATAACTAGGAAGCAAAGATCTGCTATGGCTTATACAGGGTGAAATAGTTGGAATTTTCAGGGTGAAACAGTCAGGTGAAATAGTCAGGTGCATTAGTCAGGTGAAATAGTCAAGTGAAATAGTCAGGTGAAAGGCACACACGCAGAAAAGAGAGCGACACAGTGACAATATACCAAACTACTACAGCACCATTAAAGAACTGAAATGAAGGTCCATTAATCTCTCAAATACGCAACCGTAAAGTATCATTTTGACAACTCGTGAGTTCGTAAAGTCTCACTATTGTGTGAAAATATGACTGCATAACCTATAACCTGTCATAGATCTTGTGAAATTCGTAAACCACCCAAAAAACTTTTGAAATTATGCGTGCGATAATCAACATAAGCAGAGACATGCAAAATCTTTTCCTGCTAATCATCTCCTCTCAACACATGTAACTAGATAAAGAGAAAAAGAGGGAGGGTGTAAGGAAACCCTGAAATGTGGTTTAGCAGTACCAAGGTTGACTTTCATGAACGTGTTGTCGGCATGATGTTTCGACAGTGTGTTGTCCAATGTAGTAATCATCCTTTAATATGGTAATGCATAATAGATGAAGTCAGCATTTATCTCGCGAGTAAGGACTTTTGGTCTAGAGAGTAGATGATGTGCTTAATCGTAAACATTGATGTCTTTATTTTTGTTTCTAACAAGTTGATAATTTGATCAAATTTTTATTCCATTCTATGTGATATATAGTTTAAGAGTACATACTATCTAGTGCGACGTATATCGCAAGTCATTGCAACTACGAAAAATCACTGCAGAACAAGAGACCGATATATAGACAATCATACTCACAACAACGGACGTTGAGAATGCATATGAAAGTCTGGTCACATTTTCTTTCATAAGTTTCATATTTCCCTCCAAACCAGCAACTTCCTGTCTTTATCTATCGAAAGCGCATTTCTACGTCAGCTGCGCGGGCCTTCGCAGCAGGAACTTTTCATAAAATGTAGGCGAATACCCTCTAGTGACTTGGCATATAGCATCATTCGATCAGGCGGCAATTATTAATCGATTTTTAACGAAGTCAAGGTCAACAGTGAGTATTTGAGTGTATTTAGAACTTGCTTAAGAGAAATTAAAGTAAATTTCCTTAGCTGTAGGTGAAAGCTTTTCCAAGTAAAGTAATAAGTAAAGTATAAGGGAATAATCATTCCAAATGATTGTTTATCTGCTCAGTTGGAAATAATTTCGGTCTCCTGTTCGGCGGTCTGGTGTACAGCGTTTAGCAGATGATGGAGTTATTACATTATTGCCTTTTGTACATCAGACATTCCATAGAGACACATTAAGAATGAACTTAAAATTAACGCTAATACATATTGCAGGAAATTAAAGAGACTTGGAAGAGATAACTGAGGCGGGAAAGACCATAAGTCTACGAACAGAAGGAGCAGTAGTTATAGTGAATGCGAACATAACGAGATACAGTAAATATATACGGGGAGTACTGTTGACAGAGAAGTCCCAATGGAAATACGATCTCTTCACCGTAGGATTTGGGATTTGTCCTGATTTAGCCTGAAACCCCAGGGTAAGATAAAAAAGCACACTATGGAAAGGGAGATGGAAATAAAAGTGCAAGTGAAGATGAAACGAAAGTTGGTAGGATTACTGCAGGAAACCATCTCTACTTGCTGCATGGACTATTGAAGCATAATCAAGTTTCCAAGGGTTTCAGATTTGTTTTTGTCGATACAGCAAACCATATTAAAAGACCTGACTCAAAGTGGGGGGTGTCTGTAAATTTTCAGATGGCATAAATAGTATGAATCGGGATGGATAGTGCGGCAAAAAAATACAGACAGCGTGCAATGCAATCAACCATGATTTAACCATCAGTGCAAAGGGTTTTAAGTATATTAACAGCCATTTGACGAGATAAGGTTTTGCACATTAATAATTGTCTGGAAACCAAAAGGTTTGCATTAACCGATTGCATCTCTATTGTTGAAAGTTCTACGACATATACTCGTACCAATATGATCAATGATGACATTCTTATTACGACATTCCTTTTATCGTTTTAAGTCAGCATATGAAACAGCTGAGATCTATTATTTTAAAACCAACCAATAGCAACGTACTTTTCAAAGTAAGCCGGAACTACATCATGCACGAAGACTATCGCTTGATAACTTTCTCGTTTTGTACAAAACTTCATTTAATTGCATTTAAAGTCAAGGTTATGTCCAAGGAATGACACTTACTATCGTGAAGATCTTAAATAAGTTATGAGATATTATTTCCATAAAATTATGAACCTTACTTACTTTATTTGACTATTAAAGGGAAAATCCTCTGGAGAACGATTAGATTACTTTAAAATATCTCTATCTCATTTTGATGGAATGAAAGGCCATGCCATTGTTAAGGACAGGAGGTTCACCCTTTTTCTAAAACTGATAGTAATAAAAATGCTAAGTTAAATCCTTCACATAGAACTTTAATTATCTTATTGCAGTTTTTCATCTTAGTCCAAGTCGATCTTTGTCAGTAATGGAATATAGCAGAGAAATTGCTCATCCTCTATCTTTTGTGGGGCAGGTTAAATGTGACATCATACTTACCATTTTATGAAATAAATGGTACGATTAAAATCCATTTACCGACCTCTGTAAATGCTATTAGACGCGTCTGTAGGTCAGTAGTGCTAAACACTTACATTTTCTTCAAATACTCTATCGACGTCATCGACTGTATAACAATTATTGAAAAAGCTTTTAGATATGCGAATAACATGTACTTTAGAGTAATAACAATGAAAATATAATACATTCATCTTCGCAAAGTAAACTTAGAAACTATTGAAGGTCACCGAATACTCCTTTGAAGTCTTGTTAGACTTTCTTATGTACTATGTTTAATTGACGGAGTAAAGGTACCCGAACTACATCATGCATGTCCTTTTTCACTCTGGTGATTGTTCACATTTTTCCAACCAAAGAACCAAAGAACCTTGATGTTTGCCCTAGTGCGTTCGGCATCTTTTGTCTTGTAACGCAGACACACATTTTTTCATTATTGCAAAAGCCTAAATCTAAGAAGATTCTGACATAATATCATACAATACTATTCATAATGTTATAACTTTTCAAAAACAAACTTTTGCCACTGGTAACTTTTACCACCGGTTTACCACTGGAAAAAAAGTTATGAAAGTGCTTATCTCTTTATTGGCGTAAACCATATCACAAGTACATGCTCTGTTTTTCTTTTCTTTTTATAGCGTGCATTTACGTTATTCGAAAACTGTGATGTCAGTCTCAACTAACTGGCTTAGAAGGATGCGAAGGAGTTGTAAAATACACATAACATAACTTTTTGCACTTTCTTTCTCCAGATCGGTGGTACCAATTGTTTGTTCGAAGGTTTTCAATGTTTACCTGCACTCTGCAGGTAGACATCCATTGTCTTCGATCAACAACATTCTTTCTGCAAAATTAAGGAGAGACACAAATCCCATTACATCTAAACTTGTCACCGGGACCTCCCATTGACAGATTAATTGAGTAGATTTCAAACTGAGACTTTGTTCACTGCACAAATTGTTGTTGCACTAAATTTTGGTGGAAAACAACTTTTTGTAAAAATAAATCTTTTAGCAAACTATTAAAATCGCTATAAAAATACATTGAGAGGGCCAATACCAGGTCACGTTTTCCGTATCTCTTGCTTATGTGTGTATAATATATTGAATTGACATAAGAATACATATGAGCTTTTACATCAATTGTGCAACTATTGATGTTTTAGCCATTTTCTTTTTCAGACAGTAATATTCTACTGTGATAGTTGTCAAAAACTTGTATTCTTATAGACCCCTTCTGACTTCTTTTAAAGGTCAACTTGCAATTGTCGAGTAAATGATGACTTTTAACATTAGGCATCTCCCCCATTCCTTTGCACGGTCCTTAGATTACATCCCTTAGACCTCTGATAATTTTTTTCATAATAACTAGGAAATCATTAGTCAAATGGATATCATGGGAGGCATTGCGATACTCCACGTGTCAACTAAGAGACTATATACTTCAGGCCTCTTTAATTGTAGAGACTGATCTTTTCCTCGGATGGTCTTCTCTCAAATTGCATATACTTCAACTGCGGGATTCATCTACTGAAGAAAAGCTTTGAAATTCAGAAAAGCTTTGTGTTGATGACACACTATGATATTACTAAGCTGAAAATTAACGTTTTGTAAGAACATACCTTCACAACAGTCCCTTATACTTTCACCGTGCTAGTAGGCTCCATAACGTGTGATCTGAAATGGTCTCAGCTAACATGAGAAATAGGAGTCCATTATACAGACATCTTGAAATTCAAACTTTTTCTGGCATCTATGGTGTTCTGGGTGAGATGATATAACACCAAATAAATATCCACAGACAAGTAACTCCATAAGATCTATCGCTACCCTCTGTATTTTGCAAAATTGTTTACAAAATTTGTGTAGTCAAGATAATTCAGTTTGTTGTAACAAAAGGTTAGTAATTAGATGTAAACAGGTCAAGAGACCCATCAGAATAAACAAGAAACGTTTCTTCAAGTCTCCTTTGGTATAGCAATTACCGACAATGCCTTAAGATTTGTTTCATAGCAAAAATATATATCGCGATAGTGTATAGTAAGGAAGAAATATTTTAGAAATATTTTTTATAAAAGAAATACAATGACAATGACATAACAATGACATAAGTGTATAACGTTCGGTGAGGTAAGTTGCTACACTAGAGAATCTTTATTCGTCACAAAAATGATGCAAGCATTATACTATGCATAGCAGTACACTCGAGAGATAAACGACGTATCTTAAGAATACAAATGCAAATGCTGGTCAGGGCGATATGTACCGATAAGATTAAAGATTTCACCGACAGACGCCCTGGGAGTAAAAGAGAGGAGGAAGAATTTTGCTTTGACTTATAGGTGTCATTGCACTGTACCAACATGAGTAACGCTCTATAAGTTGTACTAGTGGACTGTTCTATGTTTGTAACTGTACTACACTGCAATGGACGAACTAATCCACTTTCGATTGGATAGTATTGTACTCCGCACGATACTAGATTGTAGAGAGCTGCATTGCGTTGTATCCATGCAGATGATCACACACTGTACCGCAGATGTGTACAGCGTCTTACCTCATGCACTTAACTCCATTATCAGCATCCTAGAAATGGTATTACTGCGCATGGTGTAGACTTGTTTTAGTTACAGACAGAAACTACAACTTAATCTAGGCAGCT
Source organism: Stichopus horrens (assembly GCA_009801055.1). Classification (NCBI taxonomy): domain Eukaryota; kingdom Metazoa; phylum Echinodermata; class Holothuroidea; order Aspidochirotida; family Stichopodidae; genus Stichopus; species Stichopus horrens. The sequence continues at coordinate 6,291 of VJOZ01042424.1, read as the reverse complement.
TAAAATAAATTTGCTTTTTGAAAAGATGATTATGGTGTTTCATAGACCGGTCTTAAGTGTTTCTTTCCTTTTCTATAAGGAAAGTCACGCAATTGACATTTTTGATAGTTAACTTGGATTGACCTCTACGATATTTTATTTGGATTCGATTAATTGTAAATTGAATATTAAAAAAGGAGAGTTGAAGGGGATGGAAACTAGAGACATATGGAATTGAAAATGCTAGGACTTTTAGGATTGGCCTTGTCACTCACTCTGGAGAAGAAAGACTGTTTCGATTACCTCTAACACTAACCAGCTAACGTAGGATAAATTGAACGGCTAACATCTTAGTCTTAAAGTGAGTGGTAGGTAACAAATTGCGTAAACTGCAAGAGACCATATTACTTTTATAACTTTGTTTGTTAGTCAGTTGGAAATTGATAGGGGTATGGTACCTAAGTAATTTTCCTAGGTACTTTCCAAATAAATTGACACTCTCTTCCTTGTGCCAATAACTTAATCATAAGACTCTATGCAACGTATAAATTTGTTTCACACGACCGCACTGGATACTTCGACTTGCAGTCCATTGTAAGGAACACAAAATATCGACTGTCAGTGTACGGAACACTTGACACGATACTCTTATTATGAATATTGTAACTAGAAGAAAAGTCGAATGTTCCTGTAATATCAATTCGTAGGCCTACTGTTCAGATACATATCACATACACGGCCCTCCATTATATTTCATGACAGAGCAGGCTGCCACCGGTGAACGGATCATAGTAAAGCATACCTGTCCGTTTATTTAGTCAATAAATTTACTTGAAATTTGTGTGAGACACAGTCTGAATTAAAAAAACAACAACAATGATTTCTTTGACGTTTTAAAAGATTGGGTATCTCATCGCCCTGTAGGGGCTAACATGGGACACTGTAGTGGAGCTATATCGTACTATGCATCCATGGAAGAATGGTTGCCATGGAAACACTTGGAGTGGATGAGTAGCGACACCCCCAGGATACCCATGGTAGAGTGACCACGTGTAGAAGTGGGTCCTGTTGGATGGTATAAATGAAAACACGTCCGTGCCAATGTGTGTGCGTGTGTGTGCGTCCGGACCTGTCCAAATTGTGTTTTTTGCAGAATACTTTGAAAAGTCTATGAGAGATTAAGTTCAAACTTGGTCAGCAAATATGTCCATGATGTATTACCTGTATGGTAAATTGAGTCAAATTTGCTGATTTTGTGGGAAAAAAGGCCAATTTTGCCCCCATTTCGTATTTCCAGTATATTTTGAGAAGTGTGTAGGCATTTAATGCAACATTTTTCATGAACGCATCTGAGAATGTAATTTTCAAGATATACCACTTTTATAGTAAAGAGGGTAAAATTTTGGAAGGGAACTTTTGTCCTAAAATTTGTGTTTCCAGCATATCTCGAGAACTATTACACCAATTAACTTAAGGCTTTGTATACTTACCTGAGAACACATCAACATAATATTACTGTAATTGTATATCCAGTGAAATTTCTTGATTTTTAAGGGAAAAGACCAATGTTGCCCCAAAATTTGTATTTCCAGCATATCTTGACCTATGAGATCAATTAACTTAAAGCTTTGTAACGACTTCCCTGAGAACACATGCTGTTCAACCGACATAACATTACTGCAAAGATAGATCCATTGAAATTTGCTGACGTTTGTGGAAAAAAGCCAATACTGCCACAAAATTTGGATTTCCACCATATCTTGAGAGCTAATTATGCATTATACGCAAGATTTTGCAAGGCCATAATCATGAAGATACAGTATATCACTCTAATAATAAACTGGTGAAATTGTATGATTGTTTGACAAAAACGTATGAGCCAGCATCCTGGTCAATAGACTTCACCTTCTGAACAAAACATCTTTAACAGAACTGGCCCCTGTGAATAAAGTCTTTCAACAGCTCTGCCAATTGTGAGAAGATAGTTTTTACGTCAAACGATAATTTTAGCAGAACAAGTTCCTGCACAGGTCAATAGGAGACTAATGTGCAAATAATCCATGGAGGGATGCTGTTATATTTAACTTTAACCACTAATCCTAACCTACATGGAATAACTCAATGTAATGTGTTATGTAGCGTAATATGCACAAATAATTAAAAGCCCTTAATGTTATCGTTACTTGAGCCTAGTGGCATCAGGCTACAGGCTTACGTTTGCTACCTTACATCAGATATCAGTATTGAAATATTATGTTCAGTTCATCTGCTTACTACCGTTTTATGCTTGAAGAATATTTGGCACTTCTTCACAATCAGTGCCCGGGACTAGGTCTCTGTGAGATGTGGTTGCAGCAAACTATTACAAATCCTTATGTGCAGGCCCTGTGTTGAAATGCATGTTGGCGATGAGATACGCAACTCCGTCGATTGCCCTCATGTCAACATTTTGGTCACTTTCGACATAGTCTCCGAGACGACGTTACGGTCATTGACATCTCCATGCTTAGTTGTCAAATCAGTAGTTTCTGTGTCTGCTTACACTTTGCTCAAACTCTGCCTTTGTTCTTCAAATGAAGTTCGTGTTCTGTCAAACACAAAACTTTTCGTTTTTCATTTACAGGGGTATGACTTATTGACATTTCAACAACAAATCAACAAAACTGGATCATGAAAGGCCAGTTGACTTTGTGACAAACAATTGAAACGAATACATTGTAATTATCAGACACTCAATGCGATCCATTTTACACGTCACCGATGAATGATGTTGTCACAGTGAGTCAAGTTCGACAATAAAATTTACAGTAACAGTGTAAGGATATAGAACGGCCGTTTCAACGTACGTGGTGTCAGTACGTTTTATGTCGTTTCTGCTGCCATCACACAGTATATAGTATGCCACGGAAGTAACTAAATCTTCGGCATCAATGTAGTCATTCTTGGCACTACATCAGTCACTTAATTATTAAGCATAAAGTAAAAATGGGGGACAGTTCCGTAATCTGTATCTAACCTGCATTGTATGGCGGTATCTGTGTTGCCTGGTGTCGTGACGTCAGTATTCTCTCGGGCAAACAAAGTAGATTTATCGGCATTTCTGATATAATCCTAGTCTAATGGACATGTTTGATGTAGCAAACCGCGGGAAAGGTGAATAAACTTGTTTTACAAGGAGAACTATAGGTAAGAAAACTTGTTTTTGTTTTTTTTATCGTAAAACCTCAATCAACACAGTTGGAACAAACAAGACAGAAATCATATTCATTCAAATACATTTGGTATGCTGATTGCTAAGAGACAATGATTGGTCATATCAAAATAAATGAATTCAGTCCTGCTGATTTTGCCTTCATTTTAATCTTGATATATGTATTTACACTTACGCACAATTTTGCAGTTAATGACCTTACTTTAATATTACCAGCCTATACAGCTATACAAACCTCTTGTATACGACACAGGGTGACAATTGCATTTCAACACAGGAGGGAAGAAAAATATTCATTATCATTTGAGAATAATCAACAAGGTATTGACAAACATCAAGGAAAGTTTAATGGATGTCAAATAAAGTAGCCGTGAGGAATGAAAATTAGAATTTTTTATGTACTAAGTTACCACTTTTTTCTTTGCGTAATTAACTGAGCTTGAGAACTTTCATAAGTATGATATTTCTAGCACTATATCTAGCAGGAAGTCAAAAGAATGGTAAATAGTGTCCATAGTTTTCAGATTGCCCAAACAGAAAGGAGGAGATGACCGTCGACGAATAACCCTTAAATAGCTCATAAAATCAACTCAACATGCAGAGATGGGAGCTATCATTTTGAAAGGAGATGAAACTCTTTGATGCGCAGGTGGGGACCACATAGGTCACACAGCAATACGTCTTTCGTATCGTTCTTAGCAATTTTATAAAGCTTATACCTAATTAGAAAAAAACCACAATAATATCTGTGGTCTGCTACAGGTTGCAAAAAAAAAAAAAAAAATACGATTTGGGGCGTCCTTACAGATGAAACATTGCCAGTCGTGGGAATGATGAAACTGATGAAACTCTTATTACAAGAGAAAATATTCTTGGATGACAATACATTAAACTTACAGTTGCATCTCCTTTCAAATGACAGCTCCCTGCTAGTACACAGCTGTAAACATACATGTTTACCAGTATAGGTCATCTTACATACCGTTACTGTCGTAAAATGCAGTAGTATACACAGGACTATTACGTCACGTTACTGCTAACACCTACTTGAAAACCGTAGTAATCCCGATACGCGGTTTCTATACAGAGATAACATTCCAGTAGTTTATGTGGCATATTTTGTGAGTATTATTGTAAATTTGACGATTGAGATATAGGGACAGTTTCAATTTTGTTAAAACAAGGAGATGGGTGGTTGAAAATGTAAACAGTTGGATGAAAACAGAATGGGAGGTGAGTTTTTTCTATAGGTTGCGATATTAACAAGGATAGCAACGTGCCCGGCACAGTATAGGCCTACCTGCACGGACACACCTCCACGCGCGGTTCAGTCTCTGCTCACTTATTATGTGTGACGACAACTGCTATCCACTTTCACAGTTCTACTGCAACAGAAGCTGTGAAAGTGGAAAAGTTCTTAATCTAATTCAGCACTATCTATATGTTTCAAAACATTGTCACTTTCCTTAAACATCAAGGACTTTTTTTTATTTATTTGTAGAATGCGAACTGCTGTTACCAACGATTTTCAAAACGTGAGAAAAACATGAAAGTAAAGCATTCGTTCGTTTATGGAACAGTATAATGGACGTATACGAGCAACAGTCGCTGGACTTACGTGAGCTGTTGCTAGCTAAATTCCAGCCGATTGACATAGCATAAAACATTAGTGACTGTGGTACGGTTTCACATTCACAGTTTTTATGCCCACTATAGTAACGTACAACCGGGTGTAAACTTCATTTCGTTTTGAAATTATTTCAACTGACTATCATATGCAGATCCATAAATGAAATCCCAAACCAAGTTTTGTGACAATATGACGAGACTACTAAGAAGGGATGTCTCTTTAATTTTTCACACAAGTTCATCCGTTTGGATTTCTTGTCATAGTATTGTACAGTCACCACATTGCCTCTTTAATGCAAGGCTATATCAGGATAACGTATACAGTATCAGTTTCCTTTTACCATACATAGGCCTATATTTGTTCCACACTGTAAACGTCAGTGTTTGCAGCCGTAGTATACTTATTGAAGTCCAAGTTGTTAACCTATTTTGGGCAAAACCCAACAAACAGTTGAAAAGAAAGAACACTTATCGAAACACTGTTTGCAATTAATTATCTAGAAACAATAGGAACCTGGAGCGAATGCACCATAAAAAATATCCTAACCACTTTCGATATGTTTCATAAACATCCACAAAGCGTACAAAGACCTGTGAGTTGTCTGGTTAATTGGACATGTTTTTCTGTTTTTCTCACTTCAACATCCTCACGTAGTTGTGAATCACAATAAAACTCTACTGAAATTGAGAGTACAAGTCAATGTTTCAAACATATTTCTTTATCAGATCGCAGAATACAAGGAGATAAAAATAAGTGAACAAGCGGTACTTGATAGGACCTGTAATATATACAACTCAGTCCAAAGGGAAAGAATTTGCAGATAAATGTAGTAATTGTGACGATAGAGGAAGCAAAGATAAACGCGAGTAACGCGAATAAAAAGAATACATTCAACAAAACCTCATTTGTATTGTTTTAAAATTTATACAGACAAAAACACTTTTGGATACTAATAAGGACAGTTTCTTTTCGTTCTCACATAAAAAGGAAATATATTGTCAACAGCCCTAGCAGGGACTTAGTCAGGGCCTTGTTTAAGAAATTTTAGTGGGGGAGGGGGGCATTTGGAGAAAAAGGACCATCTAGACGGAGCCACCAT
>VJOZ01042412.1:0-13354 GCA_009801055.1 Stichopus horrens | reverse complement strand
TCAGCTGTATTTCCACATTGATCTGAGAAAATACTTGTCACTGTTGTTGAACCTATTGGTAAGACATCTCCAGATCTATGGGAGGAAGATAAAAGATACGCAGTGCTGCAGGCATCAACAGCTATGGGATCTTCAAACTGAACAGCAGTTCCTGCTCTCATTACAGAGACTACAACATCTCTGCAGTTTACTACATCAGGCGGCACCGTATCGACTGTAAAGAAACAAGACAAAGGCAATAAAGATGACTATGAGACCTTATCATTAGTGAACTGACCTTAATCCATAGCTCAAAGTCATGTTACGGACATTGACATGTTTCATTTTTTGCAACAATTGACCTATATTATTTATAATCAATTGACAATAAAATTTAATCAATATATAGTAATTAATCTTGATAGAATTATTGTCCAATGGAAAAACTGTTTCATTTGAATAGTAACACGAAATGTTTATCAAACTTTGAAAAAGACCTTCACTCTTAATGTCCTATTAAAATGATATTTCAAAAAATGATTATGAGTATGATGACTATATATACTTAAATCAAACAGAGCTTTTAACTAACTTTGAAAGTATATACCTTCTTGAACCATGACAGTGAAGTCACACTGTTGTAAAGTTTGTTGGGTAGTGAGGGCTAAGAATAGATAGATCACTTGGGTATCACCGACAGGAAACCTATCACCCGGTAAATGACTTTGTGACAGAAGGACAAAACCAACTGCTTCAGGTTCAATCCAAGTTGCTGCTTCTCTTTGACCAGTTCCTCCTCTTGTGAGGACATAAACATCCTTTGGACAGTCTAGTGTTGTAACAGCTCCTATTACAAAAGAGGGTAATTTTGATTGTTATTAGTTNNTTTTTCCTTTAGAGGTTTATCGGAGTCTTTTAGAAGCAAACAATTCTTACATGGTGTGAATCCATACAGGTTTAATTCACAAATCAAGACTTGCAATAAACATTCATGTTCAAACTAGTAGACAATATTTAAAAAACTTAAAAACCCACATAACACGTGTCTGTTTCTTGACCAAAAATTATTACGCTTGCTTTGAAATGTTTTCAAATTCCCTGAAGACATTGCGACACGCATGCCCTTCACAACAACTTCATTTTGAATAAAAGAAAAAACAGTTACTAGCTGTCCAGGTTTGCTAAATCTTTCAAAATACTCTGATGTTCAACAATGCATCAAGTAGGTTACCTTGATTACAACGTTGTCCAGTAAATCCAATAGGACAGTTACAGATGAACTGAGAAACACCAATAAGGCTACAAGCACCACCATTCTGACAAGGATTCGGGCTACAAGGAGTTTCAGCTGTAAAATGATCCAACAGGAAAAATAGCGTTCAGAATAGATCATTACCAATTCAAGTACATCTTTATATATATATAAAGTCTTTTAAGTCTACATTAAGTCTTTTAAGTCAAGGTATGTTGAAACAGCCATTCTTTCTCACAGCATGCTCAATGTAGAAATATTTTAATGGTAGGGATCTTCTTCATCCTAAAGTTGACTTTGGAGGGATCAAGACCCTATATGGGATCTTCAGTTCACTTGAACTGGTCATATGAGTCATTATACCTAACTCAAACCAAAAGACACACCAAAAGCAAAAAAAAAAAAAAAAAGATGGGTGTCAATCCATAACAATTACCTGATGTTAAAAGCATCATCGGTAGAGACATATTGTCTTTTTAGCATTCCTAGCCGTGCTTTCTCTGGAGACCACTTCACAACAAAACTAAATTGACGATCTTCCAAATAATTTTCCGTTTCCAAAAAATTGTTTAAAGGAGTGGATATTCCAAGCATATAAGATACACTTTGCTAACCAGTTAGTCAAAACTTAATTTTGTTCTCATAACAAGCACACCCACAAATTTTCCTGGACTTCAATGGATTCCCAGCGTTAACGTGTATTACACTGTATGTATTTTTTGTCAGTTTCTTCAAAATTTGAGTATTCACCGTGTTCACACCTAGTACCGGTAAAACCAGGTAAGCAAGTGCATAAAAATTCCGTCAGTCCCATCCTGGTACATAATCCATCATTAAGACAAGGCTTCGAAGCGCAAACATCTTCATCTATGCAAGACGAAAATGTAAAACCGTTATCAGATATACAAGTTTAATCAGATTGTGAATTTCTCTCTCTTAAACACACACAAAATAACAGGAAACGTTAGTAAAGATTGTAAATCCTCAGTTAAACATTCACTATTTTAAACCATGTTCATCTCAGTTGACAACTGAGCTCCCTCAAACACCGTTTACAGACTATGAGAAAGATACCTGCAATTTATCATATCTTGAAGTCCAATCGTATTCAAAGTTTTAGAATGATCGTGTAGTGGTAAATGCCATAACATTTCCAAGTATTATTTCAACATTTCAACTACCATGGTGTCTTCAGCAAAATTTTTAATGACTTTTTCACAGATGTGTGCTATATCTATGACTGACGTGATGAGACTGTGTGGCATTTGAAGGTGCTTTGTGACAACGCAGTGTTATTCTAATCTAGATTAACTCTTTAACTCACTAACTCACTTTGGATCACAACAACTGACATTACACACTCTGCTGTGTTTCCAGAGGCATCAGAACATATGAAAGTTACATCGGTAGTTCCAACTTGAAATTCATTTGAGACAGGAACTCTGGATATAAGTTTGCCTGTACCAGACTCGTCTGCACATGACGGTTCAGGTATTGGGATGATGACACTGGTAATGTAAGGGTCAATGCACTCTGTGAGCTCTGTTAGAAAGTCTTCACAAACAGGAGGTGCTGTATCTGAAAACATAGATTTTAATAAAAGCAAGAACAGTAGACTTGGGCGACTTACTCGACTCTACTTCATAGTCGTGACTGACAATAAAAAACACATAAAAGTGTTGTAATGTACTTCTAAGTTAAACAAATCATAACTGTAAAATTTAATACTGCATTTTCATATTTCTTCTTTCCCAGTTAGGCCTGGTGTGTGTCTGAAAGCATAGACTGATAGGGATAAAACTTTCACCCACCAACACTGTCTGGGCTCTTAAATTGCCTATACAATAATTCCTGCTAAAAATACAAAGTTACATATGTGCAGGTGCAGTTATGATATAACTAAAGTTACAAGAATGAGTCGAGAGTGGCTTCAGAGTCGGGACTATTTGGACGTGAATCCCTCACTCCAAAAATGGTTGAGTTGTCCCAGCCTAAAGAGCAGTCCTTAACAATCTTCATATATACAACACGTATTCTCTAAAACTTTGAAAACTACACCCGAATTCATAGGAGAGACATTGTGCAACATATGAAGAATCAGACTGGTTTATTCGAACTCACAAATATTTAACATTCTCTGTTACATTCAACTCACCAACAACTTCAACAGTAAACTTGCATTCCTCTGAAAGTCCCCCAGAATCTGTACATCTACAGGTCACTATAGTATCACCAATGTTAAAGAGACTACCGGATCCTGGAGCACAAACTGGTGTGATACTCTTATCTTCATAATCAGAGCAGTTACCAATCTCCCAACTGACAATTTGTCCGATACCTTGGTCAATATTATCAACAGGGGTGGAGGGACAAAATGGCGTGGAGGGAGGGCTGTTGAAGCCTTAAAGGGAAATGAGACCAAGAAATAACCTTCACGTGTTGTTATACTTGCCTATGTACATGAAGAACAAGATTTTTGTGGTTTATACACCTACATAATGTCACGCAGACGTACTTTCCATGATATCAGTCAAAAGTGAAGTCAACTTTGCTGATAAGCTTATACTGGTATATGCACCATAACCCATGTTCGTAAAATCATCACGAACTACCAATAATTTCTTACTGTGGACAGTATCAGCACCAAATTTCACTTTGGGAATAAAAGATGACAAAAATGATAAGAAATTGCAATAGGTCCGTAAGGAGTTATAGCAAAACTAAATATTCTTCCATGTCACGAACTAGAGAAACAGTAAATTTACTGCACAGCTTGTGGCTGTGTGGCTGTTTGGCTAAGGTCTTACTGTTGAAATACTTGATTGCACAGAGAAATGGACAGACTTAGGGAAAAACTGATGAACACATTGAAATTTATGATGAATAAAACTATGGGAGTGTATATCTGATGGACTATACCTGTAACAATCACAAGGGCGAATGTACAAGATTCTTGGTTTCCACTAGCATCTTCATATACGTATGTTATTGCTGTTGATCCTATCATAAAGGTGTCACCGGGTTCAGCAGTTTGGCTTACAAGGATTGCAGTTCCAGAGTTATCAGTTGCTGTTGGTTCAATGAAGAACACCACCACTCCAGGACTGCTGATGTCAACATCCATTATATTTTGGTTGGCAGGGCAATCTATCACTGGAGGGATGTTATCCACTGAAATAACATAAAAGAAATGTTTTGTATACCTTTGTTTCTTTTCAAATTACTACTTGACAGTAATTTCAATAGATGAGGGTAAATCAAAGACAAATTACGGATCCCTCGGAACATCCGTTACTCAGAACATCGTTTGCTTATGCCTGTTATTATCACTATCACTTTTCTCGCCAACTCACACAAATAAGTGGTTGAGATTGATCTTACTTTACAATAATCAGTACAGTGGTAGGTATGCAAAGGAAAAGAGAGATTACATTTTCATTTCAAAATGACATCATTTGCCATACGCGACAACAGCACCATTCAGGACCAGGGGTGTGCTGTCACGGTTGGAATATATTAGTGTATTTCATAATCAGAAAGAAATAAGAGAACCATGGATTATAAATCATTCCTGAAGGAAGAATTTAGGACTTTGTGTTAACAGAGCATAGTACATTGCCATCATGCATTCATGTAACTTTACAGAGACTTGATATTATGATATACCGCTGAAATGAACATTGATTTATTTAAATTTCTTTTCCACAAGTAAAATGGATGAACATTGAAACAGCGTTGTTAAATTTTATATTCACCGATAGATTGGAAACATAAATTTAACACGCAAGGCTAGTCTGAAATGCAATAAGATTCAGCATTTTTTGTAATCATTGCCCAGGTTAAGCTGGAAATTTTAGAACTTAGTGAACCAACCTCCACCAACAACGAGGTTGAATGTACACGATTCTTGGTTTCCACTAGGATCTTGATACAAGTACGTTATTGCTGTAGATCCTATCATGAAAGTGTCTCCAGGTTCAGCAGTTTGGCTTACAAGGAAAACAGTTCCAGAGTTATCAGTTGCTGTTGGTTCAGTGAAGAACACCACCACTCCAGGACTGCTGATGTCAACATTCATTATATTTTGGTTGGCAGGGCAATCTATCACTGGAGGAACGTTGTCCGCTAAGTTGATATCAACGAAAATTCAAACGACATTATATTTTTTCTGTTCACGTTACTTGTTGACAGTAATTTCATCAGAAGGGAAAAATCAAAGACAATCGCAGATCAACGTCATAGTATCCACTACGATCTGATCTTTGACACTTATAATGCCTGAAATTGTCACCACAACATTCCTCTCGAATATGTAAATGGCCAAAGAGATTTCATCTCATTTAAAAATGGCACCATTTTTTAATAGCAACTGCAAAACCATCCAAGCTAAGTGTTGTACTGATGTATAGTTGGAACATATTCGACTGTAATTCATGATGAGATGAAAATAACAAAACCAGGTATAATTCATTGCTCAAGGAGGAATTTATCACTTTGCTCTAAAGAGCATATTCAATTGCCACAACTCAGTCCTCAAACTGAGCAGAAACTGGATATGGCGAAATAGGAAAATGCTCATGCTAAGAAACAAAACTTTGTTCGCAAGAAGTAATGGATAAACAAGGTCCAACATAAAAAGTATTGGGAACTTTTATATCCACAGACAAGATTAGACTAGGACAGATTGCAAGACGATTTTGAAAACGAATAGTAAAATAGCATCAATATGCAATATGATTCAATATTTTTGCAATCGTTTGGTCAGGTGAAAACATTTTTAAAGTCTGGTGAACCAACCTCTACCAACAACAAGCTTGAATGTGCAAGATTCTTGGTTTCCACTAGCATCTTCATATACGTATGTTATTGCTGTTGATCCTATCATGAAAGTGTCTCCAGGTTCAGCAGTTTGGCTTACAAGGAAAACAGTTCCAGAGTTATCAAATGCTGTTGGTTCAGTGAAGAACACCACCACTCCAGGACTGCTGATGTCAACATTCATTATATTTTGGTTGGCAGGGCAATCTATCACTGGAGGAACGTTGTCCACTGAAACAGTATCAAGGAAAATTGAACGCTTAAGTTAGAATTGCATTATGTCAAACATTGTCCAAACTTTCAACATCAAAAAAGGTTCAACATCAAAGAAATTACAGGCTAAAATGTAACATTGTTGAGGTGACATGTAATAATATTATGCTATATATTATATCAATTGTGCATTGAATCCAAAAAATAAAGGGACTCAGTATCTGTCTGAAATCATCATGTGATGTTCTAAGCAGTACTTTTTTATGCTGCAATGCTTATACAGTCATATTAGAACATTCACTTTCCAGCCGCATAGTAAAAAATGAGTATAAAATATGCACATATAATAAAAGAAACAGAGTAGAACAAAACAAATATAAACCTTGGCATCCACATGCTTAGATATTCCTCAAATTCCTGTCACACGTAGAGTATATTCAATAACAACCAAACAAGGCATTTTCCCACAAACCGTCACTGCTGAGGTTGACGTGATGCATGATATTTGAGACAGTGTGAGAAATAATTCATAATTACGGCATGAAAACTTTAAGGTCCCACAATGGTTTTGCTTGCTTGTTTCTTTGCGACTTTTACGTCATATACTGGTCAGTCTATTCAAACGTTTTGACAGTTTCCAAGGATTTATATCTGTGCACGAAACCTTGGATCTCGGAGCTGTTGTCACATTGTACATGAGAGAATATATACCATTTAATACTGGCAAATAAAATCTGCATGGAACTGATAAGGATCATGAAAAAATAAGCCAAAACTTCAAATCTGTTGGATAAATGGTTATTCTCTCTGGAATTCATACATCTTTAAATGATATAAAGAGAATATGTACGTATGAAATTTACACTATGAACTTGTGTGTACCATGTGTGCCATGTGTACCATTTGTACCATGTTCATCATGTGTACCACCGTTTGAACCATGTACACATAAATATGAATTGCAAAATTTACACAATTTTAATGGACAATATGCAATCAAATCAATTCCAACAAGGGAAACGCTGATGGGTTTTTGTGTTGTCTTACCAATATTGTTGGGAGTTCCATTCTCCACGTTCACTCTCCATCCCAAATACCTATGATCATAGTCCTGCAACAACCAATAAAGTTGGGTCACGTATATGTAACACTGACAATACATAAAATATCGGGTCATGCAGACGCATTCGAGATTAAAGATTAGAGGGAAGAATTAAAGAAAATTAAAAATTAAAGAAAATTGAAATTGTTCTACATTTGAATGCATCGCACTCAAATACAGCACAATGTCAGTTTCCTTGATTGTGTATTTGATATGTCACTGTCGCAATAGCCTATGTGTCTTTCAATAAAATGTAAATTACACTGTCTCATGCAAACTTAATTGCACATTTCCTCGAGTCTTAGAAATTGATTATTGTTAAAAAATAAAACATTTTGAATACATTTTGGGGTGATACTAGGGAATCTTAAAGCTTCTACTTTGAGTGGATCATAGAACCCAATGTTACACAAATCCAAAAATGCAGTTATTGTGTAATGTACTCATGCAAGAACACTATTGCAGATGGAAGTTCAACGTGATAGCAACCATAATGATATTCTTCTGCTTCAAGGATTTTCAGAAACCAACCTGGTAGTAAACAACATCCGGTGTATTTTCAGCAACCTGCCACTCGAGAATCCCAGGCACAGCATCAGGAGGGCAATGAAGGAAAAGTGTGCTCAGATAGTCGTTAAAATCACCAAACTTGTTAGGGTCTAACCCAAGGAAATTTTGATATTCACATAGAGTTCCCCCTGTAAAGAGGAAAAACAATTCCACTGAATTTATTCCATGTGACCACAAAAGTACTTCAATTATGAGAAACTATAAGTTTTCACCCAGTCAAGTTCCTTCAGAAGCAAACGAAACTTTTTGAAAGTTTACTAGTCTAACTCTACAGACTGAGATATCCATCAACTATGGATAATTTAGTTGGGAAGTTTGACTGAATACAGATTAAATGAATACAATCAGTAGAAAGTAGTATAAAATGTCTTTGCATTACATTCTTTTACACTGTGGAGCTGAATGTATGGAAATACCATTAACTCAAACAGAAGTTTTCTTTTGCGCAGTTGGTACAGGGTATTTCTTAAGTAACTAATTACTTTTGGGATAATTTAGTGTTCCTTTGGGACACGAACTAGAAGCAACCTTTTTGGCTAACAAATATACAAATTTATGTCGGTTATTGTTATAATTACGATGAGTTAATTGTTCTTTGAGTCTTAAAAGAAATTTACATGTTCAAAGGCAAGCAAAGACAGAGCTAGTGTCAAACATGGATTCTGTCAAACTGCCGCAAAGGATTGGTCCTCTAATGAGAAAGAAATACGAACATAGCACAATATTGCAAGTTTTTATCTAATTTTTTTAACATGATTCTATGTAACCTATTTTAGACGAGATGCCACGAACATGATTGTATTTAGTTAACCCATCATTTAATTGCAATAAAGAAAGGTTAAAACTTTAACAAGGTTAAGACAGAGGAACGGTACAGCAGCTCTTCGATGATTGATAAATAAGAATTGATAAATGCAAGGTAATATGAAAGCGAGTGCTTAACTCTTCAAAGATCTAACTTTTTCAGAAAGGCCAGTACGAGCGTCCACCTTGATTCAGCATTTTGATTATGAATTGAACACTATATACGAAATAAAATAATTTCGTTTAGCTTTTCTTTTCAGCCCAATTTTTAACCTGTTTAAATGTTGTTTTTCGCACATCTAAACATTTGAAAAGAAAAGGTACATCAATGTGAGGGCTACCCTTCTGGGAATGAAAGAAGAAACATTGCTTCGTTTGTTTGTGTTTTGGTAGGGGGTTATTTTTTCCTAACACACGTTGCTTTATGTTAAATATATAATTTATCGTGCTCTTTTGATGTCACAGAGGGAAAGAATGAGAGGTACATTCAAACTGAGATCAAGAAACAGTGATCAATTAAGTAAACAGACTTATGTATCACATACCAACTGGTCCTGCAAAAATGGTCTCCCTCTGTATGTGAAGAAAGGGAAAAAGATGATACTTGAAACTAACATCAAAAGTGTTTGCAAGCAGTCATCAGCAGTCATCACACAACTATTGACTGACAAGCTGAGAGACAAACTATTGGAGAAGATGAAGAAAGGCAAATAATTTCAGTGCAGCGTTTTCAACGAGAGAAACAGATACCCTTTCGAGAAACATTCGAGTAACATTCCAGTAACATTAGAGTTACTTGTAGATTACAAGACCACCAAGATGAAACCATACACAGTGTCACTTTACTGCAAGTGTTAATGCAGTTAATGCAGTAGGATTTAACAATTAAATGGGATGATGGCTATGGCCATGAAATACGTACTTGGAGAAGAGAGAAGTCTGGTATTTCATAATCTAAAACTCTGTAAATACTATGAAAAATATGCGTATCAACCTGACACTAACCATTTGTTCAGAAACTTGGCTCAACCTCAAATCAGCCTATGGTGCAGGATGTCCATTAGTTACATCCAATGAGCTAGAAATGAGTACAACAGGTTCATTATGTGTCAGGAACAAATAAACATTATTGATGCTACGGAGATTAAGAAGCATTCCAATTCGAGGAGGAAAGGTAAAAATTTAAGTTGATACCGATCTCTCAGCCAGTGAGCTTTGTCCATAGCCACCTTCTGGACTACTGGTGATGTAAAATGGATGGTACGATGCGAAATTACTCGAGACATCACCTCCATAAACTTCAAATCTGTAAGTATTGCCTCTCTGGACAGTAATTTCAGGTATGAGAGAGCTGTTGATGTACCAAGCTATTCCCCAACCCAACTGACCTTGAGGAAATAAGAAACGTTTCATGCATCACGTCCTCGGTATTTAAGTTTGGGAAGTAAGAAGGAAAGAAATGAAGGGAGGATTACACTTCATAGGCAGTAAATTATTTTTTTGAATTCACAACTGACCAGTAATTATTCCAAATTCTGTGTAATAGACAATATTTACTTGTTGCTGAGGTGAATCAGGTGTATGTTTCCCATAATTAATAAGGAACTTAGAAATTCACAGAAAACAGAGAACCAACTTAGTTCTCCTTTATGAGTAGTAACCTTATTTTTCTGAGCTCACGGCTGACCAGCAATTAATTTCAAATTCTGCATAAGGTGGGTTGCAACAATTCTAGTTGCACACATGCATTGTCACCGATCGATAATATACAATTTGAAAGTGTTGCTAAGTTAAATCAGGGATGTGTTTCCCACAACTGAGAAGAAATTTAAAAGTTTCAGAAACCATAACTTAGTCCTCCCTACCTGTTATTCCTTGGTACCCTCTTTGTCTCCCAGAAGGGCCAATCATAACCAAAAAGGTGTCATTACCATTAGTTACAAGAGGATCGATTATCCATGGTTCAAGGTCTTCCTCTTGATCTATGGCGGTAAACTCGGGACACACTGACCCTTGGCTGCCAAAATTGATTTGTAAACTACCTGTATAAAGTCAAATTATGAATCATAGAATTTACGTTATGTAATACTTATCTCTCCATATGAAATATTACAACCTTTGAACTACTCACAGACAAGATGAATTGAAAGTATTGTATATGAGGAGGTAAAGACATGGAACGTTAATTGCAAGTACCCCACAGACTGGACTTTGACAGACGTACTGACAATTTTTAAATGCAATTGAAACAGTGTGTGGTGTCAGTTAACAATCTTTTTATTGGACAGTATATTAAAGAAAGGCCAGTTTTTATAGGCAAGGTCTTAGTATTCGCCTTATTATGTCCAATTCATGGAGTGGAACTTAAACTGCTTCAAACCCGTAATGGAACTGATAACCATACCTGGTGTTCGAGTGTGGTGGAGCGAAGTCAAACCAATAGCATTGACAAACCCAATAGCCCATGATATGTATACTGGTCTGTTTGTTGGAATGACTGTGTCTAAAGGATCGTCTGTGCAAAAGTATAACCAAAGTATGATTAATATATTCAATTAGTTACAACTTAACAAATATAGTCACATTAAGGGAATAGGCAAGATTCGAATCAAAGTGGCGATGTAACGGCAATATTTCATAAAACTATTATCAAGGCAAAGAATAGCCTCACTTCCAAAGTTCACTTACACGGTACCACATGATGGCTTCAGTTTGTTCACACAATTGCATAAGGGACCTACCAAAAGGGATATTGGTGACGTTCAGGGGACAATTAGTCAATTACCTTTAGTGTTTGAAGGAAACTTCAAACACTAAAGGCAAAAAAAACTCATGCAAATGAACAAAGGCAAAGTCTATGTATTTTAAAAAGTCTATGTATTTTTTTAAATATTCCAGAAATGGCCAGATATCGATTCTTTTGCATGGTTTGATAAACAAACCAAATATTGCATTGTCATACGAGTCGCCGAGCGTCGAAAGACCCAAAACAACATTTATTTCAGTGACGACTGGCAATGTTGTAGTAGTAGGGTAAGTCAAAGTGAAGTTCTGTTGCTGTAGCAGACGACGGAGCTGTTACTGTGTTTATCTCTTAATCCAGTGTAACGTCTTAGAAATTTCAATTACTATACAAAAGAATATATTACGACGTGACCTTGGCGGCACAAACCATACTTCAATGCGTACTACCTCCATCAACGTAACAGCTCCCTGATTCAAGTGATTTGGAGTTACTAGTAATTAACTTACCAGGGTTGAGAGGTCTCTGTACCATAATCCTGACAATGCCATCCTGAGACGATGCACCTAGCAACTGAACGTTATTGGTCCCACCAGTTACTAGTGTATCTGGACATGCGCCAAATCCAATGCCCACCACACACTTGTGATCAAAATATTCCGTTATGATAGAGAGAAGAAAATTAATTGCGATTATCAAGCGGCACTACGGCAGTCAACTCCTTTAGTTATGTCATACAAAGTCATACTGCAATGTAGACTTAAATGAGAGGTCCATTAGCTTGCAAATTAAACCATAGTATTCATAACACCAACGTATAACTGTCTTAGATGTATGAAGTGACAAATTGCAAATCCTTACAAACTGAATATAAATGTATCAGGTTTCCAAAATGAAATATCTGTTAAGTTAGTACACAAAACACAAATAGTGGCAGAACTGAATAAGCGCATGTATGCAGGCCACTACAAAACAGCCATCATTCTGCAGAGTAAATTATTTACAAATAAAAAACAGACTACTATCACAACATTGTAAAGGGAAACAGGGATAAAGACAAGAGACAAGAAAGAGGAGAAAGTAATGAAAAAGAAAGGATTAAATGAGATGGAAAAGACAGAAAATAGATTGACTGCTTGACGTTACTTTTATCTTAACCTTCTGTCCACAAGTAATCCACAAATACAACTTTTACGGTATTTAAAAGCACCATGGCAACCACTTTCATTCTCACATTCGTTGCACACATGAGAAATTACTGGTGATTTTGCATATTTTACTGTCAGTAACAAGACAATACACAAGAAGCAGGAACAACGCCAATATGAAACTCTTTGGAATGGCCTTGCTAATATAAAACAACTATCAGAATTTACTGTAATGTGCACACTTACCAACTAAAGCCTCCGTCGAAGTTTTATTTATCAAATTCTTATGCCTTATCCACAACGTGACCTCTAATGACTTCTGATGACATGCAAACGACACTCTAGTTGTTTACTAATGCACTCGTACATATCCATGGGTGAGTTTATTGGACGTTTTTTTCCATTCAGTTGTAATGTTAAGACCAAAATGACCTCTGGTAACCTCTAAGGGTGTCCAAATTTTGCATTACGTATTAAATTTTGTATTGCATTGTTTATGGTTAATACACACCAGTAGAAGGTCAATTTAAGCTTTGATATCAAGCTATGATATATTTTGCTGTATTTTGTCTGACCTCAGATGACTTTCAATTGAACTCAACATTTCACGTCAACTGTAAGTAATACATATAACAAGTATAAGATCAATAATGAACCAAAATTCATTTTCATTACTTTAATTATTTTGTTGCAGTGCTTAAATCTGGTGACTCCAAATGACCTTT
>VJOZ01042408.1:0-10591 GCA_009801055.1 Stichopus horrens | reverse complement strand
CCAATAATGTAAGGAGAAGGGTTTACTGTTATACTGTTACTGACAGTATACCATTTTCTGGAGATTACACTCTGAACATCGGCAGAGCCATTTCCGACTATGTAGAAGATACATTTATGTAAAAATATACTCCAGTGGTGGGACCTCCGCTCAGATAGTCTTCCCACAATTCTCAGTCCATCACAGTCCAAAATTCTCTTCAATAAGGGTATACTGCATATCACACTGTATCACACTTGTTGAGTCCCCCTCATTGCTGTATCAGCCCCCCCCCGAGAAACAAAATTCTAGACCTTCTAGATCTCTTTGACCATTGTAAACAGCCCTTTGTTGACGTGACTGACCGCAAGCCTTAGCTTTACGAGCCTGTTGCCCCAGGTTTGCGTTTGTTAAACTTTTCTCCACTATGGATTCACAAGTAACATAGGTCAGAAAATCACATTTCATGACAATGGTATCCACTCCTAGTTCAGCCATGCCCCTTCTTCCTCACCCCTTTGCCTATTTATAGTACGTCGTGAAAAACGATTTACTCTTGCAAATTTCTTACATATTTTTTTCCCGTTACACATGGTTTGAACAAAACGAATCAGGAAAAGCATCACCAGTGTGGGATGACTATATTTATTTTGCAGGCTTAATGTGACCAACCTTTCGTATTGGTTGATGATTTACTTTTAGAACAAACTTTAACGTAGCTTTGTGCGAATGCACACGGCACGAACACTGGATCTTCCAGAATGAGTCGAACAGAAAGACAAAAAAAAAAGAAAAAAGAAAACCCACTTTAGATTAATATGTTAATGAATAAGTTTCTTCACATTGATAGACAGTGTGCGTTTGGCAAGCTGCCGCCTCGTTGACATCGAAATGGAGAAAATAAAGCCAAAGTTATTAAGTTTCCAGAATGTCCTATTGTACTATGAAACAATGCATGCACAATTCTCATTTGGGTGTCTAAAAACTTTGAATTGTTAAGGAACAAACTAAAATTCACGTAAACGACAAACTTCACGTAAGCCATATGTACAGTCTCCTATATAGTTGATTCGTGGTTACGGTGTTGATGTTATATGGTTACTTGTTTGGCAATTTGTTCATTGTTTTAATTTTCGGCTTATTATCTGTAGTGATGCTTTCTACTCTGGACACATTTTTCTAACCAGGGTAACGGGAAACAGACGGAAAGAGAAACAGACATACGGTATGGAAGGAGAAATACAATGACAAACAGAAAGATACAAATATAGAAAGAGGTAAAGAAACAAACTTTGTCATTTTCAAACACTACAGGAAGACAGTCAAGGAATAAAGTAAACAACAAAAATAGCAACATAGTTGTAAACAGAGAATATGACACAATTTATTTTGGAAAATAGTGAAGCCTCCCTCACAAAGGAAAACAAAGGAACAAAAGCAAAAACAAAAGAAATTATCTGAGTTTAAAAGAGTGCAACTCTTTCTACATTAGCGTGAATAGCCTGCATGATTAGTCTTTAAGTAGAGATTAGCGCTCGGCACTGAGTGACGTTACGACAAGTTAACTCTGCTTATACTAGATGCCTTCACCCCTAAGTAGTCTATTTATGCCATATATATCGCTCAGAAAAAGATGGAACAGTCACGTACCGTACTTTATAACTCTACTTTCCTAAAGAGTGGAAATTCACTCTGTGAGGGTTAGAGACAAATAATGTAATGTGTAACCGTAATGTCTTTTGAAATAAATGTAGAATAAAACTTACTTCTTTGAGGAAGGATTTATTGTAGTCGAACGAAGGCAAGACCGTGAATTCATTTTCCAAGCTGTTTCTGGGTGTGGATGACGCAATCGAACTCAACGAATGAGATCTGAGGTCACGTGATGATGCCGATTGCATTGTGAAGATTCAAAGGTTTTCGTAAATCCTTCCTGCAAAAGAAAAAAATATTGTCCTCCGGAAACTGTTCCAAAAAGTACAGAGAATTATACAAAAGAGAGCGCGTTTTACGTCTGGTATAGAGTTGTGACGAAGACTGAGGTTTGTCTTCTTCACCTTCAGAGCAAATTGCAAATTTAATATTCTCTTACTTCGAAAAGTATAAGTTTCCTGTTTTTATTTTCAGAAGTAACTGTTCACTGAAACTTTTTGAGTCGGATGGAGTTGGACGTAAACCGTGTACTTTCAAGTCGGCTCGTAAATGAATGATGGCCTAACGATTCTACCCCTCTAATATACTCTTCTTCTTTTTTCCCATTCTTAAAAGAAAACATAACAAAATCTAACTAAAAATAAACTTGAAAGGGTTGTTAGTATCTCTGATAACTGGTGAATCTCTTTGCCATGGTTATTTGAATAACGGGTTAACGTTATCTTCAATCTCATGACAGGCCCCCACAAGCAAAGATCGGGCCACCACAGAAATAACAAAACGGCTCTTAGGAGATCTGAGACGGTTCAGAAACTTTAGGTGAAAATGGTCAGAATTGTTTGTCCTAGAGCTTCTGTTTTCTTTGTATTCGAAGACTTTGACTGCTATTTTGGGAAACCGATTCTGGTCTGCTTGTGGCTGATAAAGTAAATTTAGCTCTGTTACTTGTGACGTCACGATTGAGATAAGGATAAAACCCAACTATTTGCGGATAAGGCCACTATTTCGGTAAGTTCTTTTTTAAGTTGAGGGAACTTATTGCCACGTCACCACTATCGTGTTGTGAAACAACGTACATTGACTTATTCTCAGTGAAAACGTCCAAAATTTGCCCAATTTTGAAGGAAAATTTTTAAACTTTTCAAGCTGCAGTGTATATTCAAAGATTAATTGTTCAAAATGTCAGTTGGTGAGCCAATTGATTCTCACCAACATTGCAGAATGCGTGTTCATGGTTCATCGTAGAAAAGAAAATGCCACAGTTATAAGCAATTTCTCATAACACACCCATAAATATACTCTGTCATGATTTGTGGGCTGCTTTGCATATTCATTACGGTGTATGCATAATGCATTTGTATGGCACATTCTATTGCCGGGGTGTATGAAGCTTTTGTGAACTTTTGTGAAGATTGCAACTGTTTACAAGATCGACGCTGTAAATAATTGGAAGGAGGGGAGTGGCACTGTTAGACGGAATGGTGATAAAACCCCGGAAGTGACGTTTATGGTTATATTGATGTTTGTGGATATATTTGGACATTCATAAGTTAGACTGTTAAACACTGCATCGTAATTGGCATGGAAAACATTGAGAGAAATTTTGATGTTTTTTCTTTCCTTCATAATTGAATCTTTTTATAGATTGTACGTAAACAAATAATGACAAGTGTAATCTGAAAGTAACTTCAAGAAGGATATGTGTACAAGTAAATACGTCACCATAACTTGGAGGGGCGCTCTCAAATCATACTAAGTTTTGGATCCACACTTGTCACATTCTGTTCATTGTTACTCAGGACCGGCCAAATGCGTATCATACATGTAATGATAAACCCAAGGTCGTGGGGGAGCATAGGGAAAAATAATTTAAAAAATATTAGATTAGTGATTCGTTTTCTTAATGCAGTACATAATCACAGAAAAATGGAAAAGTACAGAGGTTATGCAGTAAAAAAAATGATAATGGTAGCCTCCTTTCTGATCACCTTTTTTCTTTAGAATTAGCCGGGGATGGCCTAGGCTCCCTTTATACCCCCAGTAAGTACTGTGATCAAGAATGTTGGATCCCCCACCTCCATCCCAGAGAAACAACTCAGGCTAAGGGCCTGGATAGGCCTGTGCTTCTCTTCAAGTTTTTCTTTTCTTTTTTTGGAGGGGGGGGGGAGTATAGAAGTCCGTAAAAATGTTGCGATATAGATGAAAATGTAGACATTACGCTGAGAAGACTTTTCAGTCTCATTTTTTTCTCTCCTTTTTTCATAGTGTTTTAATTTACCTCAGGTCCAATCTGGGAACCGACCCAGCCGACACGCCTGCCAGTACATCGAAACAGAGAAACTGTGCCTTAAATCCAATCGCAGATACCCCATCTCTACTCTTGTATGATTTTTTTTTATTTAAATGCAACACCATACAGCTGATAACTTTTTCATTCCTGAAATTCTGGGGAGAGAATTGTTTTTTCTGTGTGTGTCTCTCTCTTTTTTTCTTTTGTTTTTGAGGGGGGTGGGGTTGTGGAATCAATAACGTCCCTTGACTACGGACCAGACTATAACCTACGTCAGTATGATGGTTTCGGCATGTACTAGTAGTACAGAGTATATGCTATGTTCATGCGAAAATCGAGAAAATTTTTATCTCATTGAGCGTGACTTCGATAAAAAATCTCAGAAATATTCCTTCAAATTAATAATAGACATAATTCCCGACTGTGGGGATTCACATTCACAAAAGTTTCACCATCACATCAGACTATTTTGACCCCCCCCCCCGCTCCTCATTCCTCCGCAAAAATTAACCGGTCATTATATGTGGGACCAAAAAACTGTGGGAGGAAGTGTGTAAATATATGTAAATTTGCTCACATTTAATGCGGACATCAGTACTAAGCCCATGGTTAAGTAAACGATTACAACCTATAATCAAGATTCTCCATAAGGTTTGCTACGTATCTCATAAAATTCCGAGAAATCATTTCTTCGTTTAATATTCAAACGCTTTAATGAACGCTTGCGTCAGGCATTGCCAAACATCGTTTCCTAATCTCTTGGGTTAAAGGATTAAGATTATAACAGAACAAAAAAAAAGAAAAGAAAAGAAAACAAAAACAACGGCGAAGGAAATAACAAGAGATGTGACGTAATGTTATGACTGGGCTGAGTCGTTATAGGTGACGTCATCGCCAAGAGTGTAGTCTATCAAATTTTGAACCGGTTACAATAACTGCTAGTTTATATATGTTTTTTTTTTAAAAACATTCTGAAAGACCAAACAAAAATAACAACAGACTTGATTATAATATAGTTTGCGTAATTGAAGTTTATTTATTTCATCTCTGTTTCAAGATGATGACTCATTATTCTGTAACTGATCTTATATGACACAGTAAAAGGCAAAGAGCAGAGAAAAAGATAAGAAACACAGAAAAATAGGGAAGAAGTCACAAAGTTTGAAAGGCACAAACAGAAACTATTAAAAGAAATTTTTAACAAATAAAATTTCTAACGAGAGTTATGTGCACGTAGACGTAATATTTGACATTTGACAGCTAAAAATACCTCAAAATCTGAATCTGAGTAAATGTAAAATGAAAGAGTTTTAAAACGATACAAAACAAACTTACGGTTGATATCATAAGACACAGAGTATGAATGATAACAGACAAAGATAGAACCAGAGTGAAGACACTAAAGGCCTCAGACTAAAAAAAGGTAATATTCTTTGTGGAATTGTAGTGGTATGTAGTATAAATTTCAAAATCTGCATGTAATAAAATATCCGAAAAATCTTGTCTGAAATTTACAATGACATGTAGAAAGACTTGGAAGTGAAATTTCCCTCAATCTGAGCGGCATGAAGTTATCCAAAAAGTCCTTCTGTATGCTCAGTGGAGCTTTGGAGGATCACAGCCCCCAATCAGGGATATGCTAAATATATGCATAGCCCCCACCCTCAAGTCAACCAAGTACTCCAAGAGTATATGAAAGAGGATAATCACTTGGTCCCGGTTACAAACATCCCCCCCACACACACACACGAACAAACACTCACACCTCTTAAGGTAATTCCTCCCCGCCTATACACACTAAGTGGGTGCCATACACTTAAAGGTGTGTCGTTAATGCTTTTCCCCAAATCCCGACTTGATTCATTTGCCTTCGATCCTGGCGTGGCCCCTTCCCCCATGAGAGTAATAAGGAAGGGTTTACGAGCACAAACTACAGGCAGGGTCTTTATAAAGGGAGGTTTCTTGTTTTTTTGTCTTTTTCTATCCGGGGGCACGTTTGTATTTTCCCCTACTCCTCTTTTGTTACTTTCTGGGGCCCTCACTCTATCAGACAAGCCCCTAGATATCTTATATAGAGTGCGTCCTTCATAATCTCGTGATGTTTGTTACGTCATTTCTATTTATAGTCTCATTACCCTTTGTTTTTCAATTCTCACTGGATGTTGCGAAGAACAAAATAAATGAAATGAAACGTCTGGCTACATCACTGACTTTCAAAATCAAATTAACCCCCGCCATCAAATATGTTGTCCTTGTATTGCCACCTGCACCGTCTGTAACTAAATGATTTTATGTAATGCAATTTTTGAGATTCATTTCAAGGCCCATTGTAAACACCGTGACAGTTCACGTTGATCTACTAATCCAGTATTCTTAATTGACGAGGAGTGCTTGTCATTACTTTTTCTTGCCTTGCTGTGTTGTAGCTTTAATATTTCAAGTTGGAATATGAATTGAAAACATGTCAATAAAAGTCAATGCAGTGGGAAATGTCATAGTCACTATACAAAAGAAAACATTATTTATGCCCCATGCTTTTTTTTTACACAAGAGTTTATAAATATCCATTCGTATTGGTCTGCTTGATTTCAAGTAAATGTGATTCACTGTCATGCTTTATCAAAAAGAATTTCTGTAGAGTCAACAAAAATTTCGAGACAATGTTCATATTCAAATATCTGGAAGATGAGGGTATAGTTCTCTTTCAGATTTTGTGAGAGATGATTTCCCCCCTACTTTCTCTTATCTGAAACACTGACGCAGAACAAAGAAAGATGACCTAGGCGATTGAGTGGTCTACAACTTATTCCATACGATGATAATGGGCAAGGCCACGTCATTGTTTGGGACTGACCATTAGAAGACATTATTCGAAGGAGAGGGGTGTTCGCCCTGCTGTATCTCCTTTGTTGGGACATTTTGTTCTTCTTGAGCACTTGTTGTGTACCGGGACAAAGGCAATTAGCCGCTCAAGGTAGAAGAGGGCTGAGCCTATGAAAGGTGAGGTCAGCATGCAAGTTCGTATAGAGAAATTAAGTGACCTCAATTTCAACCGAAAAAAAAAATCAATTATTTTAACCATTTTCTTTTTCAATCACGGGCACAGTGTTGAGCAGTACCCCAGTGACATCGGTATAAAAGAAATGCCACACAGTTTTCTACCTCTCACAAAATTTATAAAAGTGTCAAGAAGCTAAGCTTCTTTGTACGTCTATAGCTTTTGTTCAAGAACATTCTTTTAAAAGTTTTAACGTTTTTTCACTGTACATGTGAACCTTCCAGATGTTTACAAAGAAGCGCTTACAATGGTTTTCGTAAATAGAATTTTAAAACTATTCAAAATCAACCAATTACATCTAGAAGTCTTACGGGATAAAGGCAAGAAATGGCTTTTTGGTATTTGTCGATTTTCCGTGGAAAGTTTTACCTACGCCATATAGATTCAGCTACACGAAATTTCCCCTGTGAACTAGTAAGTGTCTGTTCCAACGGTTTCTAAATAAGCGTGTGTGAATAGGAGCTCTGTCTGTGAAATAGCTAGTTGGGAGCAGACGACGTGGCAGCAGACAACACAAATAAGAGCATGCACGTCAATGGCCCTGACCAAACAATCGTTCGAGGACTGTCAACCAATGAACAGTGGTATTGAACGTATGAATATGTACAAAGCATGTACAGAACGCTGTACACTTAATTTTTATCCTTACCCAGGTGGGGACATATCGGCCACAGCTAAAAAACGGTTGCTGATGTTCTTAACGAGGTTAATTGGTCTTAACAAGGTTAATAGATCTTAGCGAAGAAATAGGCAATGGTAATTCAAAATCGGGCTTCAAAACTCAATAAAAACTCAGAAATCCCTTTCTGAAAAAAGATACAAAATGCACGTTTGATACGTGAAATCAGAGAATTTGATTTCATCATTGTCCATATCTCAGTAGGGAAAAAATACTTGTGGTATAACGTGTGAAACATGCCGCTGTACTGTGAAACAAAAAGGTACGACATGAAAACAGTGCGACGATACAATACGACTAATTTAAAAATTACAATTCTTGTGATATTCAAATACAATCTACTTTTTACGTTGCTTCATCAGTGCATACTTGCATGAAGAAATGTCATTGTACTCACTTGTTTAATAATTACTCATTAAAACGATCAAAGGTCGCTGCAGCTAAAATTTTTAAGTATGTCAAGGTTTAACTTGGTCGGCATGCATGACAGAAGGCGTGCCTAGTAGTACTAGTCGTGATTGCAGCATATCCACACTTATTATACGTGGATATAGTTCAATTCTATGTTGTTGAAGAAACAGCGGCGATCGTCTGCATTGCATCCAGAAAAGCTGCGCCGCTTTCAAAGCTCGGACCTCAGATCCACTAAGATCAGGGGCGAAAGGCGTTCTTCGGCTGATATTCACATGATTCTGGTGATCATTTGTTTTCATGACTCTCTTGATCAGAAATATTTTGTAAAAAGTAAGGTTGCACTAACTTAGAACTGTACCGTAAGCATAGACGTAAGCATAGGCCTACATTGGAACTAAAGAATATGCGATTGGCGTGTGGCCGGTCAGTGCTAGGTTGGGGTGCTTTCCTATGCCCGACTACGGCTGTTACAGATAGGCCTAAGTGCGCTCTGTTCAAAATGTAGGCCTGCACGAAAACCTTTTGTAGAACAGGTTATTTAGGCTAGATCTAATTGATTTTGGAAGAACATAACGTAAATGGAAAGTTATAGGCCTAGCCTAGTAAGGCCAATTAGGCTAGTATATGTTGTTAGGCCTACAGGTTACAGTATAGGCCTACTGAGGCTAAGCTAGTTAGACCTGTTAGTGTTACTTGTTAGTGTTAGCCAGGCCCTATCCTCATAGTTATACTCATTGTAATCGGAACGTAGGCTGAACATACCCGAAGCAATGTCATCGTTATTCTCCTGTAAAACCTAGACCTAGAGAACCTGCAAAGCATTTTCACAAATCATTCACCTTTTCCACATAGCTATTCCACCAACAGTCCAAAGTGCATTCCATGTCGGGCCCACGCCGAAGTTTTTTCCCAAAAAACAATAGAAATATGAGGCAACTTCCAACTCCACGCTGACGATCTTCAGTTCTGAGTGCACGAAATGCAGGCTGGCAACAGTGACTTGAAATGATCATTAATGTGATCAGGTTGTTAAGTAAAATCTATCTTTGCTTGAAATGCCCTGTGGCAACCTGATTTTTTTTTTAGCAAATTGTCCAGTTGGGGTTAGGCACTACTAGGAAGATCAGGACCGGTAGTTTGCAATACGCCAGCACTGATAAATGTACTGAGGTACCAGTACTGCCCTTGCGTTCAAAGTGAAAAAAACCCCAAAAAAAACAGGAGGTTCTAAAAAAAAACAGGAGGTTCTGTCTGCTGTATACTGTCATAGTAGTGCAGTGACTTGTATTAATGTCCTCAAGTGAGTGCACTGACAAAAAAAATCACAAAATGGCAAGAAAAAAAATGTCTCATTTGTGCAGCTTTAGCGGGTTTCGAGAGCAATACTGTTCACAACAACTAAATAAGCCTCATACTGTATGTGACTAAATTTTTGCTGATGCGATCTTGTGTCAACATAGCCACTCGCCATTTACGACGTGGACATTCAGTGACAAATCACAACTCGGCAATAAATTTGTGAGTTAGGTGATGCGATTACTGTATGTTACTTACAAATTATCATGTCACATAATATTGTTGAAATTATGTATTGTTTTGTTGAAACTTTCTCCAGAATACAAACAAATTCTCTGCCACTTCCGCTCATATACACAATAATTAATGTAACTTTCATGATAGAAGGTCTATGGGTTGTTTAACACACACTGCTATATGTGCATCGCATAGTAGTATCATATGGATGTACATTGCTCAAAGCAAGTGAATCACTGTACTTTTTCAAAAGAAAACTTTCACCTGTTGTTTGCTACCTCAGTTTCAATCTGAGCCAGCTGTTTCTGCCCCTCCCCAGAGACCCCACTGTAGACTGACAGCCTTGATGTGAACTTGAAGGATGTTGTGTACAAGTTCATAGGTTGATTCGTTGACTTTATTTCGCCCGATTTTCGACAGCCAATCACAAGTTTATAATGCAAGTGGCAGACAGGACTTATGTTCATAATTAGCTGCAAGGCTAGGAACATTGCTTTTGATCATGCATCAATCAAATTGACAATCCAACTTATGCATTTATGTGAATGGAATTTTTGTTGTTAATTGCATTGATTCAGTGATGTAAAAGTGTTCCCGTTTGTCACAATTCATAGCAGGATTAGCACAAGATATCTTTTCTTCTACCAAGTGCTCTCCCTTCAAAAGTCGCTTGGTATGCAAATTTGGCATTTGTTCCCCTTTTAGACATGTAAAACTGAAAAACTAAAAAGTGCATGTCAAAGAGCATTCTGGTGTTTTTGGTGGGACCTAACAGAAGTACCGTTTTTCCTCAAAATTTCAAGCAATTTTTAATTTTTTACTGATTTTAATAGTCATCAGAATGGAATGTTACTGGCTCACTAATGACACTCCAGTTGTAGCAATAGCAGATTATGTAATGATGTACAGTATTACCGTGTATATAAAACATTGACAGGTGTTTGTACAAATATACAGGGTCAAGTTTCCTCAAGTAGGAGCTTGT
>VJOZ01042367.1:2511-15225 GCA_009801055.1 Stichopus horrens | reverse complement strand
AGACACACACGGCAAACTAGCTGCTGGAAACTTGTGAAACTGAAAGGTCCACCAACATCACAAGTTAGTGACTCGTTTCTTGCGATTGCAGGTCTAAATAAGCTCACGTTAATTAGGCCTGCATTTACTGACTGTTACTTGTAAGTACTTGTAACTAAGCACAATTGTAAATCAAGGAAAGTAAGCCTAATTTAGCCTAGCGGTGTAATGCGGTATGTAAGTACATTCCGCATATCGAACTGTGGCAGTCTAGTTTTGCGAAATAATGGCCTGGCCCTGTTAGTGTTACCATCATCATCCATAGCGAATCGATCAGCGCTATACATTGCTACTGTAGACTGTTCAGTAAATTATGAATAGGCCTATAGGATGAAATATGATTCATTAGTTTCCACCCCTGGTAGTTCCCATAGCTCCTGACTCTACCCCCTAAAAATTTATAGGCCTAGGTGGCAAGTGATGTTAAAATGAAAGTTAGATCCAAGCATTTCACTTTGTTCTTTCAGTGGACTCTCACTGTTTTAGGAAAAAATGTTTAAGAATTTTGTCAAGTATCAGCCAAATTATTCTGTTAGGTAGACTGGTAGAGTATACACCTCTTTATGTATAATCTATCTTGTCTCGATAATTTGACTGCCAGACAAGACCTAAATTCTGAACATGGATGTTTACAAAGTCAAGACAAAAGGTGTTTGAAACTGAACATGAAATTTCAAAACATTGACCCTCAATATTACCACTTACATTTGGACCATGTATTTACCATAAGTTGTGGTCATGAAGTCTTCAATTTGAACAAGAGAGCATTTCAGAATTCCATTTCACTCTTGAAAGCATTGATTGCCGCCCCCAAATTCAAGGGTGGAAACAATGTCAACTTTGGGAAGGAAACTACCAAAGGCGGAAAGTAACATAATCGTTGTGAAGCATAGGCTTGTGGGCACATATTGTAAGTGAGTCTTTTAAGGACTTGATCAACGATACCGTATGTATACAAAAGGCTAGATGAAAAATATCAAAACAGTCAGTTGGATGTTGGAAACCCCTTCAGGAAGTGTCCAGGGCCCACCTGAGCACAGAGGCAAGCCTTACTTGTTTCATATTATGCACTTTACTGTGTTAATAATCTAAATATAATAATAATCTATCTAAATAATTAGCTCTACGNNTGCATCAAGATTCCTGTCTGATTTCCACTGCCTATCTGGACTTCTAGTCAAAGCGAAATCTGATTTACACTGTGAATCCTGATCACTGTCATTATTGGTTGTAGTCAAGACATTTTGACTAGGACTTCAGTATCAGTATCGACCAGTGCCACAATATCACTTGAACTACTACCAGAGTACTGCATTCATGAATCAGTGAAACATCATGTATTCCCAGTCGGAGGGCCACTTGTGCAACAACTGCAGTTGGAATCCAGGGACAAATGGATTCCAAGTGACTGTCATAAGCCTCACTTCAGCTGCAATTACTGCAGGAACCCAGTGAAAAGTGTGGGTGCCTGGTCAGGCAACCACTTTGACTGCGATACGGAATTGGGAGACAAATGGATTTACAGTGACTGTCCTTAAAATGCTTTTTCTAAGCAACTAGGAAGGCATATACAGTATTGACATAACCACTGTTACGCACAGTACGCAGTTGGAACATGTTTCTTTGTAATTAGATGCACCATTTCAAGCGTCACCCAGTGACATTCTCCAAAGCAATTAGGCCAGGCCTAAAAGTTATAATGACTAGGAATCCACATCCATGATTTGTAAAAGTGTCTTTCCCCACTGTGGAGCATTCTTTTGTTTTTTCTGTTATGGGTACCAGTTTTGATGGTTTTACAGTAAATATTTTCCAAATCTACATACTATGCGGTTATTTGTGCAGTGCACTTAATTGTGAGTAAGCATACAGTATACTGTTTTCAGTCACTTTGTCCTACTTTCGTATGCTGCCCTCTTCTATGTAACCATGATGGCTTAGCATGATAAGTCAACATAGCAGGATTAGTCTTGTTTTTTTGTGATTTCCCAAGTATTTCAAGTACTGACTGATTTTTGCAGAAAAAAAATAAGAAAATACATCCATAGTCACAAATTGCCTGTCTCTGTAAAGCCATGCATGGTTCACCCTAGGCCTTAACCCTTAAACTTACAGTACAGTACCATGCTCACTGTTGGTGGCTTTTTGAGCTCAATTAGTTTACAGAGGGCAGTGCCCAAAGGTTTCCAAAGAACATCAGACTTTTCTCCTTGTTGGCGTGGGGCGTGGTGGCCGAATGGTTAGAGCTTCAGTCTCAGAATCTAGAGATTTCGAGTTCCTGGCCAGACCGCCACATTGTGTCCTTGGGCAAGGCACTTTNNAGGTGCTAATTGGGTACCTGCGAGGTGTAACGTGTCAAATTGGCGCTGATCTCGAGCTGCTGCCTTACCTGTGTGGGGGCAAGGTTACACTGATGACCAGGGTAATGGAATGCGAAAGCGCCCTGGGACGGACGTTGTCTGTGGAGGGCGCTATATAAGAACGGACCATTATTATTATTATTATTGTTTGATAGCTTCATCTAGATTTCTTTTTGTTACTTTCATGAAGCAAGCAATCCAAGTGAGATGCAAAAGATGGATTCCTCTTCTGAAATTGACATGGTTGACCAACCAAGTTATGAAAGTGAAGTTTTCGATCGTCGCAGTCATGGACTACACTCTACCTTGGTGAGGCAACGCTCCCACACCATGCGTGACAACATGGAAGATGGATTTGTCATCTTGGAGAAACCAGAAAATGAAATTGAGGAAAAGAAAATGGAACAGAATTACATGGCAAGTTGTAGAGTGGTTTTACCAAAGCTGTCATTTTGTGATTTATTGCTTGGTGCAAATTGGCATTGTCGCATTTCACATCCTTGTTTGGACTTTGGACTAAATTTTTTATCTTAATTTAATTATCTCAAAATAAGACTTTGCCTTCTGCCTTGATTTGGAGGAAAGTTTGCCAGGGTTGGGAGCTGAATGTGTCTTTACAAGTTATGACCTTGTAGCAATATTAACCTAACAATGAAATGACTTTGCAACAAAACTTGATTTCATTTGATTTTTAGTTTTATCTTTAAGCCCTATGTTTTCTCGTTTGTATGATTCAGGACTGACAAATAAAGTGACCTTTGCATGAGAATTCCAGTGGTGCTCTCATGCAATGAGTCAACAAATCTGAAAGAAACCATTTCAGGACAAAAACGTTGTACAGTAGAATACATTCTTGATAGTCTTCTACTGTACATACCGTATTTTGTGCTGTTGATAACTTGTGATGATTCACAAGAGCAGCTGGGGCAGAGAGGGGGGGTGGGCAGTGAAGGAAGACACGCGGTGGTTTCTTGCTCTTTCCTAGAATGTTTGATAAATATTTCCAATTGAAAAAGTTACTCTTAAATTATGCACAATTGCTCATTAGTGTTTGCCAAAGTAGTTTCTGTTTCATGAATCAAAATCCACTTGACAGTCTTCGTTACTAGCATTGCCAATTGTAATTTTAGGTCACTTAAATTGGTATGGCAGAACTACAGTACATCATGCCGTTATTTCTTATATGTCCTCTTCAGTTTGGTTTCAAAAAGTGGAAGGCACATGTCACACAGCGTCCATTTGAAGAACGTAGCGAAGCTGTCAAGAGCCTTTATGTGAACCGGTTATACTCGATTCAATCAATTCGTAAGTTTACAGTCTTTTGATGTGAAGCTGTGGGTCAGAGGGAGAGATGGGTAGGGTGTCTTTGAGTGAATTATTTGAAGGAACTGTTGACCAGGAAGGGGTAAAAAGTGGGAGGGACCAACAGTCTGAGAGGTAAACAACAAGACCCAGAAATATTTTTTTCATTTTTTTTCTTTTTTTGTACTTTAATTTTAGGGCACTAGCTTGATAAACTTAGTGTTCTTCTAGTGTCCTGTCTGTTTTGCTGTATTCTGTCATATGTTTGTTTGGTTGCAAAAATGAATGAATGAACAAATGAATGACTGAATGAATGAATTTACTGTTTGCATGAAAAAGACCAAAATCCATCTTGAGCGAGGCATGGACATACCTCAGGGATATGCCTTGGGACCATGTTTCTCCTTCTACTATATGTGAAC
Source organism: Stichopus horrens (assembly GCA_009801055.1). Taxonomy (NCBI): domain Eukaryota; kingdom Metazoa; phylum Echinodermata; class Holothuroidea; order Aspidochirotida; family Stichopodidae; genus Stichopus; species Stichopus horrens. The sequence goes on along the minus strand of VJOZ01042367.1, from coordinate 11,102 downwards.
TTCATCTTGTATAATACTGTATGTTACTTTTCTGTGCTTTATCTTACATTCTCTGTTGAATAGTATAGTATGAACATGTCAGTATTTCAGGTACAGAGCTCTTTACTTGTGTTTTGTAAAAAATGAACTTGAAACTTCACACTGTACAAGTGTTTGTGCTACATGTACNNGTGTACATACATTGCAATGTGTATAGAGCCATATGTACAAGGGTTTGTGCCCCATGTGCATACATTGTAATATGTTTGCAGAGTCATATGTACAGGGTTTGTGCTACATGTACATACATTGTAATATGTTTGCAGAACCATGTACAAGGGTTTGCACCACAATATGTTTGCAGAGCCATATGTACCTGAGTTTGTGCCACATGTACATACATTGTAATATGTATGCAGAGCAATATGTTCATGGGTTTGTGCCACATGTACATACATGGTTTGTCTGCAGAGCCATATGTACAGTACAAGGGTTTGTGCCACATGTACATACATTGTAATATGTATGCAGAGCCATAATGCACATTGGATACCATGGGTAAGGAAGACTCTATGTTTGGCGATATGAGGGCAATAAAGGATGGAAATTAAAAATAAAAAAGAAATGAGACTGCCCTTTGTGAATTAGTCTGGTTGTATCTCTGCAGCATTTCTTCTTGTCTACCATTAATTGCTTTTTACCTTCTCAGGAGCTACAATTCTACCTGGCAATATCATATACTCTCTTCTGATTGGCTGGTGGGTAGCCTTGGCGTATCTCTTCGTCGCTGCTATAATGGCAGTGACTGTCATTGGTTGGCCTCATGGTAAGTCTGTTCTGTCAGGTTACCATGGAGATATTTTAATCACAATCATGATGACAGATGTTCCATTGATTTTCACAGGAGGTGCCTTCTCCTGATGTGGTTTTTACCATTTCAGGAGCCTGCTGACATTGTTGTGACAGTCTCCCTTTGAACAGTCATTCATACTGTACATTCTTGGGAAGAATCCTCAACTCCTATTGGCCTGTTTCATTCAGGTGATCATGAATCATTTAACTGATGAGAACCTATCGAGAAAAGAGCAAAAAACACAGGCAAATGAATAACAATAAAAACCTGCATGGATAGTGTTTTGTCTACTCTGCTATCTTACACAAAACAATGGGTGGTACTTCCTCTATCACACATGCAAATTGCTGACGTGTTGCAAATCTTGTTTGCCGTTTCTTTGGGGTTCATTCTCAATACAAATATGGTTGTTCACAAACCCAAATTTTTCCTTTCGTTTTCCATCTCTTTTTTCAAAATCTCATTTTGGATGTATGAACATGGTCAATCAACTTTGAACCTGTCCATTAACTATTGGTTTGTGGAAGTGATGCAGGAGGGCACAGCCTGAGTGCCTTCAGCGATAGCATTAACCTGTCACTATTGAAGGCAGAGAAGCAGAAAGTATAAATCATTAGTCAGGTTTAGTCTTCTCATTAGGTCCGTTTGATTGGGTCCCACTGAGGTGTTTTGCTGTACTCCTGAATTTATCAAGAAGGACATCATGGGACATTTTGTCTTTTTTCAAGTCATTCATTCCCTCACATGCTGTGCCTGCTTTGCATGAACCTCATCACTGACGTCAAGTCAAAAATGTTCATGCAATACAAATGCTGCATCCTTTTTTCTTTTCCCTATCTGTAGCCAAGTTTTGTTGGAAGCTAGCATGGTATTTCCTTTGGCCATTTGGAAAGTTTGTGACAGAGGTAAGAAAGAAGTATGTAGTGTTTCTGTACAGTATCGCACTTTTGAAAGTTGAGGAAGTTCACAGTCAAGCACAGCCTCTCCTCATTAAATGCAGGTAGTGCTCTATCATGATACTATAGGGATTCTGTGAGTCTGAGTGTTTATGTTGGAGTGATAGGTCAATATTCAACAGTATAATGGCCCTTATACTCTTCAATGCAACCACTGTCAATGATATCATTGGAGGTAATGGTTGTGTTTTCCAAGACATTGTCATGATAACAGAGAAGCTGTTATATTCTCTCTCCAAGCAATGAACAAACTCATTTCCTGCAAAAGTTTGAATCCATTTATGAGCAGAAAGCTGACTGAGTGATGATGGAATTATAATGGCTGATGTTTTTTTTAAATATTTAATATATTTTAAATTTACAATAAGCTGTCAAGTTATGAACTGGAGGAAGCAGTGGTCCAGGTGGCCAGCCAAGATGAGGAAGAAAATGTCGTTACTTCAGATACGGACAGAATCATCGAAAGCCAGGGCAACGTTAGTGTGTGTGAAAACAGGGATGACGACCTCAGCAGTTCGACAGCAACAGCAATTCCCAATGCTGGAACCTCAAAGCCAAGATACCTCAAGAAAGTACCGAATGGAAATATTTGGGTGATTACCTTCCCATATTTTTCTATTTTTTTTTCCAAAGTTGCTGTAGAGCATGCTACGTCAGTAAAATTTGCCGAAGTGCCACATGGCAAAATCCATTTGATACAATGCTCTGCTGATTGCCCTTTCGAGGGAAGGGTGCTTCTTGGGGTTTTATAAGGGGGCTCATGCAAAAATTAGTCTGTGGGGAGTAACAGATTTTATACCTATTTTTTGAGAGAAAATAACTTTTGTCAGCATGGTTAAAAAGTGTTCAACTTTTTCACTGCTCTTTGTGTGCCACTTTAAACTACGTTCTGTACTGCAAGTGGAGCACGTCCTTCCATTTGACGAAGCCTGCTGTAGAGTATTTGAGGTGATGCAGCATGTGTAACATGAAGTAGAAGAAATGGAAAGAAAAAAGCCATTTCCTTGATATGCTTGAGGACAAAACCTCTGATGCGTTGGGAGCATTAATCTTCATACTCTTGAAATTTCCTCATGCATTCTTTTTGTTATCTTCTTCAGTTCTTTTCCCTTTTTGATTGATTTGTGAAATATTGTGGAGTGAATGGTGAATTTATGAAAGGCTCGAGTCATAAAGATTGCTACTTTACTAGGAAGGGGGTGGGGGGATCGCCCATTCACATCTTGTATGCAGATGTCTTTTGGTTTCAAGCCAAAGGAATGTAAGGGAAGCCTAACAAATCTACCCTACGATCATCTCAGAGTGAGTTGTTGCTACCTATTGTGATAAGGATAGCAACCAGATAGTAATAAGTCATGCTCCAGTGCTCATATATTTCCTGGCTGCACAGAGCCCATGTACAGGATGTGTGCAGGCTGCATAATGAGCAGCAGTGTGTTCGAGCATGGCAAATTGCTTCACACAAGAGACGAATTGTTGATATAGAATTCTCCAAGTGCTCATGTTGGAATATCATTGTGTGTATTCTTACCTAATGGAGAGACGAAAGGAATCCACCTTTTTTTTCTTGGAATGTGAATTTGTGATGCAATTCCTGTTGTAATTTGATGAGTTTCCTATCAATCAAAACTGGAAAAAAAAAAAATCAATTTTTGTGATTCAAAGGACTTTATTCCAGGATAACTCAACCTCTTCCACTTTTAATATTTAAACTGAAACATTTCTCAGCCGTCCTTACTGGTCCCTCCAATTCATCGTATTTTTTTTCTTCTTCTTTTCTTTTTTGACAGCATAAACCAGCGACTTACGTTTGGTTGATTCTTGGTGGTCCGATAATCTTCTCTGTTCATTCCATTGTCATTGTACTGACCGGGCTGTTGATCATCTTCATCCCAATCTCAAAGGTACGGTTTGTCTGAGATTAGTTCCTCTCTTTTTCCGTATGTATGGACTTTGTCGATCCAGACCAAAGTAAGTTCCCAGAGGTCTAAAAGAGCGCCCATCTCAATTACTGCCCGTAGATTTTTGATTCGGTGATAATTGTAATCTCTGCAATCAGGATTTGACTACGAGTAAGTGCCTGCTAATGAAGCAGTGGTTGCAAACATGATGCCTCCTCATGAACAGAAGTGCTTGGACTGATCTCATATTTGGTGTAAATATGTATATAAAAAACCACATTGAGCTTAAGCGCTGTATAAATTTTGATTTCAAAGCATAATGATGAAAACCTTGTATGCAATTGCTCAACTACGTAAGCTTGGGCTGTTCTCGTTTTATGTAATATGATGGCGAACCACAAGTAGTAAGTACACTAAAACATATCGTTTTTCATGAAGATCAAAAGTCATTTGAAGAGGTCAAAGTATGAAAAACATGTTTGCACAGTGTCTCAAGAATGCAAGCAAACTTGGACTTATCTCCTATTCATGCATACTATGGAAGAATCCTAAACTCCTATGTGCCTATTCCTCTCAGGTGCCCCTGTTTTATCTTATGAATAATACATGGTCAATTTCAGATCACAATCACCAGCAGATGAATAGAATGGAACCATACAGCCACAGTGTCTTGCATTTTGCTATTTTTCACAAAACAGTGGGTGATGGTTATAGCAAAATAGCATTCAATTTGAAGTTCATAGGGGTAGTGGTAGGGCCTAGCCTAGGGGCTACTGAAAAGTACAGTATACATGTATGTAAAAAGAACTCCATAAATAGAACTCATAAATAACAACAACACAGTAATAATGTCAGTGGTAATTCTTACTTTGTTACTTATTGTTACTGTTTTGGTGACTCATTTTGTCTAAGGGGAAATAGGGCGTTTGTTTCGAGAAAACTTCCATATTTTCGAAACCAATGTTTGTAGATGTGGAATGATAGATTGTTCAAAATAAGGAAGGACAGTAGCCTTCTTTTCAAGAAATAGGCTACTGTCCTTCTAACCCAAACTTTTCACAATTCAAATGATGTATCTTCCGTTACTTATCACACGCATAATGTTTTTAGGAGATGAGGCTTTCGTGGATGTTTATTGATGAGACTGAATGGTTGAACAATGCTTATTGCTGTTTTCTTTTGTATGTCTTATTGGTGTATTCTAAACGCCCTATTTCCATTTAAGCGCTGCTTGTTGTCATTTTGTCCTTTGCTAGCCATATTGTCTGATAATGACTTGCCCTCTAGTTTACACAATTGGTAACTGATATCAGTATTTTTAAAGGAGACAATATTCTCCTCTAATGTGAATGGTTCCCTCAGGAAGAGTCAGGAAATACCAAATGTTATATTGTCCTTGACATGAGTGTTAAAATACCAAAGGTGACAAAGAGGCCATTTTATCTGAGCCCCATCTTTGACATCACAAATTTCCTTACTTGGTCAATGCTTATTTTTGATTCAAGTGTAGAACAGGTTTTTTGATGGGTCAATATTACATGGATAGTGGTGGAATTTGTGACATCTTCATACTTTTTAGTGATTACTATAGCCCAAAATCTAAGATGTCATTTTCACATCATTCAGCCATTACAAATAGCAGCATTAAAGCACTTACCTAGAAAGTGTATGCTCAGCTAGTGTTGTCCTTTTGTTTTAGTAAAAAAGCATGTCTTTATAAACTTAAGTCTCATCTTTCCCATTTCTAGTTGTACCTTTTGTCTCTGAAGAAGCTGTTTTTCCTACCGCCAAAACAGATGTGTATAAGAAACACTTTCAACTGTTCCGTAAGTAGCCTTGGTCATGTACAGTATGTTTTAGTTTCTTTGACACCATTCACCTTTTTTTTCTCAAATTTCAACAAAAACGTTTTATTTTTTTTTTAGGTTGTTTTTTGCCCAGCAGAAATTTGCTTCATAACATCAACAAAATACGTGGTGGCTTCATGTGAAATTTTGGAAGGAGAACTATGGTGGCTTAATGTGACATGTTGCCCTTGTATGTTGAATGCTTTCTACAAGAACATTCTGTTTTGTTTGACACTACTTTTGAGTAAAGATTGACTGTCAGATGAACATGACTGTTGCCTTCAGTATTAGGTAACGTTGTATAAACAAAACACTTTGAAAAAATATTTCTATTAAAATATCAAAGAGTCAAACAATGGCAAGTTCACTATCCATGAACACATCACTCAGNNTTGGAAGGTCGAAAACGCCGAAAACGCGAAATTCAAGTATCCCTTTTCAAGAGGTGAAAAGTGGAACTACCTTAGCCTGTCTGTCATCTGTAACATCTCCCTGGATACAGGGGTCTCAATGGAGTGATGGTCCAACATGGTCATCTTACACACTCAGCGTTTTCTAAAACCTGTCAGAAGTTATATTTCTAATCCTATACTGTCTTATCTTATATTGTCGTCATAATTCTGTATATTTCACTTACCTGAGGAGGAAGATGTGATATCTTCGAAAATGTTTGTAATAAACCATGACTTTTGTTAACATTTTTGTGTTAATTTGCTCTTTTATATGGTTTTTCAAATGTACAACTCTTCCCAAATTATAATGGCAAGTTCAGTTTGATTGATCACTGAAAATAATATCTCTATTTGAGAGTCTTTCTGTGGACGTAAATGAAAGTAGTTTTACCATTTGAGAAGTTTCTACCACAGGGTTTGTTTTCCTGACTAAGACTTCATTCATGAATTGCTAGGTGTGTGCTCTGACAAGAAATACTAGAAATATGGAGTCATCTTAGTCGTGAAAGATGCGGTTTGAAAACCTATAACTCTAAATTTCTTGATTTGCTCTCCAGAAAAAGAAGAAACCTTTAGAAGTGTTGTTGTGCTGTTACCAAGCCATCAACTTTTACTTCTACAAGTTTACCGTTGATGGAATGAGCATACTTGTAACCAGTATCCTTGCAGTTTTCTTGCTTTTATTTTTTTTTCCTTTTCTGATCATGTTCATCCACCTCATGGTGTGGGTCCAAGTAAGTAGTATAGATTTATGATAAAAAAAAACAAAGCTTTAGGTTAAAATTTTGCAATCCCTTCAATTTGGGGTTTCTGATGGTCAACTATGAATGCTGGTCCTGTTTGCTTTAAGTCTAGTTTTTTTATACGTAACTAAAGGAATATAGTTGTTAATGAACAGTAGTCTGAAATAGCATCACATTTGAACTGGTTGCCAAGGTTACCAATGTTGTTTCATTTTACCATACAAAAGTATCATAAAACTATGTTCATGCTTTCACCGTCCTTTAAGGTTAACTCTGAAGTTAACAAATGTGATGAGTCTGTTTTTTCTGCAATGATTCGACATGGTTTTGATTAACTAATGAACAACACATGAATGACTTATATGGATGCAGTCAGATTACCAAGGTACCGACAGAAAGAGATGCCCAAGCAAGGGGAAAGAAGGACAGGCTAATTTAAGAGACCCCTATATCAAATTTCAACCATGGCAAGCAAATTGTATAATCAAATATGTATAATTATGAAACAGTTTTTTCATTGCACATTGCCTGTAGTAATTGTAGCCGTCTTCTTAGCCCACAAAACAGACCTGTATTTCTCATTCATCAGCTTTGACTGCATTCACAATACCAACATCTGTGAACTATTGTTTAGCTTCTGACTCATTCTGTGCACATCTTGTTGTATGTTTTTAAAATTCATATATCCCAATGTAGTCAAGTACACCCAGGAACACTGGTAACTTCTTTTCCATAAGACATAAATATGCATGTTTGTTGAGCCAGTCATCAAATGTGAAGTAAGTTATACAAATGTAACGACCTTGGGCGTTAGGTCAGACAATTCTGTAATTGTTTGCAGGTGTTCTGGTAGGTACATGGGAAAATGGAATATCAAACACCAGCTTGAAAGGTTCTGTCTTGTCTGATAGTACATCAAGGCCCGTATGCCTGATGCTCGTTTAAGTTTATTTTTGGCATCTTTTGGTTTCCTAAGCTTAATCCAATGTCAGACATGTTGGTCTTCGTGCTGCTGACTCTCGGGTTCGGTATCTTAGATCATAGTGACAATTACATGAAGCCCATGGCAGTGAGTATTACAACTAACTCAACTAACCTTCTCATTTGCATTTCATCACTGTTTATCAGAATTTGCAAGTAAATTAAGTGAGTATTTCTTCCCTTGTAAATAACAAGAAACCCTACCCATGTTTGAAGGACATTGTCTAGTTTAATTAGTCATAAGTAGTTTAACTTGATTTGAAAGATTTACTGAAAACAGGCAATGCCTCAGAATTCAAAACATCAGAGATCTGTATCACTGACTGACTTAAGATGGCCTCAACAAAAAGAATTAGTAACATTCCTCTCTCTTTTGGCCATCATTCATTTGGAAAGTAATATCTGAAGTTGAAAATTGATCAGATTTATTATAATTAATATCAACGTATATGTATGTAGCTTATCTTATTCCACAAAATAGCATTCCCAAGTGGTTTGATTAGGGTTTAACTAGCAGGGAGTGACTAATTGGAGAATTTGTGTTCGAAAGTTGGTTTCAATTCTTAAGAGTGTTAAATACTAGTCATTCCTCACTGATACTTGACCTTTTCAGTCCAGAGACATAATTCATTGATTCACCTACCTTTGCATCATTATCATGTGATTGTTTGCATGACTCAGATCTTTAAAGTTTCAGAATACCGTATGGATGTTCCAGTCCATTTGGATAAGAAAAGCATCTATAAGCATCAAAAAGAAATACATGTTGAGGCAAAGTTCAAGCAAACTTAAAGAAATTTTCCACCACTGCTTCTTATGTCTCTTAAAAAGATGCAGACATCGTAGACAAGTCATCATTCTCATTTTTAGGAAATATCT
>VJOZ01042336.1:0-11972 GCA_009801055.1 Stichopus horrens | reverse complement strand
AACTAAAAAATATTTTGGACAACCAGAATTTTGTTGTCCCAAGGACAACCTGAGAATTTTCTAAAAAATCAGGCCTGACAAAGTTAACACAGCAATATGTAAGGCTTATGGAGCACTCAACAAACCTGCATAGTTGAAGGACACCAAGCCAGTTAACAAGCATGTGAAACTTACACTAGGCCTAGTTAGAACTAAGTTACATGTCTTATAAGGTAGCGATCTAACTCGCGGGCCTGTCGAACGCGCCTCTAGCCTAACATTCACAAATCACAACCTTTGAAAGCTTAGGTTAAGCAGATTGAATTAGTGAATTATTATTTGTCATTTCTACACTAAGTCAATGGAAGGCAAACTTAACTGGCACCTTGGGGAAAGTTAATTTTGTTTAAATTGTTGTTAAGAAGATGGGAGAATTTCACCTTCGGTGATACACTTTTTCATTGCAATGAATACATGTTCATTCGAGACAATACTGATTCATAACAAAACGGTCCAACTTTTGTAGGTGGAACTGTCACAAACTGGGAATGATAAATTTCCTTAGCAGCGCGTTCGACGGTCACCCCTTCATAGCCTAGTTACACATCCACATGGTGCACAATGGAAACTTTGTAGCATAACTCATCAAAATTCTTAATGAACTTAACTATGTATGCACACAGAGATAAAACACAAGAACATACACCTTACCTCTCTTATTTTGTTCCTCCTATTCTTCGTTTCTGCATCTGATGGATCACCATCCGACTGAACAATGTAATCATGCGAATCCAGGTCTTTCCTTTGTTTCGCAGCATCTCTTTCTGATTCCCGTTTTGCTTTTTGTTGCTCTTCACGTTCTTGCAAGAACCTTTTTTTATCGTCCTGAATTTCTTTTTGAATATCTGCATGATCTTCTGCTCCATTATCACGATGGACCTTGTCATCGTCCATGCCATTACCTTCACTTAAACCTTGCTCTTTTTGTATTGAGTTCCTTGCTTTCATTAAAGCTTCATCTTGCCTAATTTGTAACTGTATTCTCTTTTTATCATCTTTTAAATGCAAATCCTCATTAAAATCATCTGCATCGTAATGACCGATACCTATTCCAGGTCTGCCACCGCCAATTTGTGGCCTAAAAAAGTTCTCTGGACTGTCCACAAAATTGCTGTTAACCTTACCTCGTAGGCCTAGATCTGGCAATAGGAAAAAGGCCGAATAACATAGAGTTATAAAAATGAAAAATATAAGGTACACCATGTACCTTTCGATGCTCTTTAATGTTTTCCTCTTCTGGAATGGAGGAAACCCGTTACTGCTCCGATGATAGAGAGGTAAAATGGTGGAATTTGAAGCCATGATCTTAATAATTTGTTAGTTTAATGTACAGGCCTAACTCAGTCTAGCCTACACTCGACTATACAATTACCAGTACGTCCCAGTGCAGTAATCAGTATAGCAGCACTCGCACTTTCAGGACTGTATTGCAGGACTGAGATACTGCACTCCGACTCCGCTGCACTGACTAGCCGTACGACGATGTATGATTACCGTACCTAGTGCTGCAGCTAACAGAGAAATACACGTCAGAGATCATTAAAGGGAAGCCCAAACTCTGTATGGCAAAAGACGTTTCATGAACGACGTAACACAAGCTCAAGGAAAATTCTCAGTAAATTATAACTCTCAAATAGCTAACAATTGAATTGTCTTGAATATTATCAGGTTATCTCAAAACTAAAATTGTTGCATTTAGTTTTGCTTGCAGTTAGATATCGAACGAGCAAATTCTCGGACTATACGCACTTTACAAATGGCAGATCTGTTTGCCATACACAGCAAAAATCCCAACATCCCACTTGAGTTAATTTCTACGCACTTGTTCGGTATGCCAAGCAAACCAGACGTCGTTCTGGTTTATCTATTTCTATGATCTATCTAAATATCTGAGACTTGAATCAGGTAACTTCGACAATTCTCCTATGACAGCTATCCCCAGCAATGACAAAGGGGAAAAAAAATAACGACGAAGAAATCGGTAGTAAATCAGCTTGTTTTGTAAATTAAGGAAACTGAAGCAAAAAGAAAAAAAAATAAAATGTGAAAATCATAAGATCTAAATGAAATTGTACGTGACGACTGTGGAAAAACGGTACGCATGTTTGAAATATAAGGAAGACACCTTTGATTATTGAACACATACAACAATAATAGTGTAATACTTCAATTAAGACACTAAATCGAACATAACAAACATCAAGTTATAACTCCTCACTTCCTCCCACTTTTTGAACCTCTTCCCTGCTTGTTCTTTCACTCCCACTTTTATTTCTTTTTCTTCCCTTCTTTACCCTTAACCCACTCTCTCCCTCATCCTTTTATCATTACTGGCTTTTCTCCCCCTCGGCTTTCTCTTCCTTTTTCCTTTTAGTTGACTCATGTCAACATATAACTCTCGTTTAATTGTTACTTTCTAATCTGGTCTGTACGTTCCCACCATCTTTTCAACTTTCCCGATGTACGCGATTTAGTGTACTCCGTTTACATCAACCAAATGTTGAAACAATTAAACATCATGTGACCACGACGTAACCGGAGAGGGCATGCTTGTTGGAAGCATCCTGTTGTAGAATTCTTTATACACGTCTGACTTACTTGTGAAGGATCGGCTTATAATCCGTTGCCCATGCATACCTGTAAACATAGGTAAAATTCACCGAATAACGACAACTCAAGAGATAGTGGCTGACATGCGTTAGGCCGGATACTCGGTCGAGTGTCTAATTGTGCGCCAATGGCTGTGAACTTCCTCAACAATTCTTTTCTTGACGTTTGTCAGAGGTCTCTTTTAGAACCCATAAAGGAAACTGTGACTCTTATCAGAGACCCGTTTGGGATTGTATCTATTTACAAAGTAAGCAACCTCGTTCACCTCAAAAACGGCTGTGAATTTTTAATATAAAACACCTACAATGACAGCGTTTTCATTAGCACAATACTGGGAGTAACAAGATATATTTTAATCTGTACGTATTCACGGTCTCACATAGTGATACCGTGTTCACAGTCGTACCCTGTTTCCACAACAACTTATATGTTATTGCTAGTAGGCATATCTTTCGCACAAAGAAAAAAGAAACGCAATTTCGGTTATTTCCAATTTTGTATATCCGCTCATTCCAATCTACTTTTCATTTCAGTTTCGTTATAAAGCACGTAGACGTCTTTATGAATTAATAACAGCAAACGTAGGTTGTGTTTGATGCAGTTCGTGACGTCACAACTGGATGAAAATTGCTCGGAAGACAAGCATAATAGCGCTTCCCTTTATCGTGATAGGCGAGCGGTTTGCACCGGCGACGACAGTTTCCAGATTGTTATGTGGTACGTTTCACTGCTTATGGTGTGCAATTATCCCGGTGTGTGCTTTTCATCTATAACTTGAAAAGCACTCAAAGACCACACAACGCCGAGTTAACATCGCTTTGCATTTTCTACTGAGTACGTGATCTGTCATATCGTGGTAAGGGGAAACACATTTGTTGAGATAATTTCTTTTACGGTCGAAAGGGTGGGATTTCTAAGGCAGTCAGTTACCATGGAGATACAAGCCTGTATTCCCTCTTCACCAGTTCAATAAATATACGGAACACCCACTTTTAAGAAGCAAGTTTAGAAACGACGGAAAACTCGTTCATGGAACCCAACTTTCTTTCTTGAAAGGAAATATTGCCTTTTTTGTGTGTTTTGAATAAAGATTTGTGATTTTTCTGCCAAATTTTTGGAGAACATGTTTTAGGAAAACCGTTCAAACTATTTAAGGATTTGTTTAAAAGATTATATTTCTAGACGTCTAATGAGACTTTTGCAGATATCACTTTGACTCATGGCAAGTCCTGGGGAAGATGCTGTATATGACGACGACTATCATTCCCAATCTCTCGACTCAGGTCAACAATATATTTACCTAGGCGATGAAGACGACCATTGCACCAGGAGTAACAGCAGCATTATCATTTTTAATTGCACCCTCGTTGCATTTGGTTTCTCGTCTGCCATAATTTTAATTGTTATTCTCACTTTCAAGAGAAATTTAAGATTGGTTCATTACACCTTCCTGAACTTCTTGATCGTTTCGTTCATCCTGAGGTTGATTCTTAACGGTATCGTCTATACAGAAGAAGCATTTGATCTTTGCTGGCGGATAGGGCGTCCGACCTGTCTGTTGCTAAAAATCGCGGAACCGGTGATCACGTACAGCGTGGTCATCTTCTTGGTCGTGGTGGCATGGGAACAGTGTCATCGATATGACACATCCAGAGAACGCGGTGAAAGGGCCGTAACTTCAAGGGGTCTTCGCGTATTCATGTTGTACGGTTTGGTGTTTTTGTTGAGCACCCCGGATATAATCAACTCTCTCTCTGAACAGCACAACCCTAGTTACCCCATGGAGTATTGCGACATCAACCAAAATTACCCCACTCTGACCATGTATCTCGTTCTCTCTAGCAAGGGATGTTTTCTGGAATACATTTTACCCTTGGTAGTTCTTTACGCGTTCGTGGCAGGGATCCTTATTCGCATGATAAAGTCAAGGGTCAATGTGTCTGTATCGCAGACGACCTCCTGGACGAATCACCGTCCACCGAGATATTTTGCCATGTTGTTAGCTGCAGTCGTCGCTTACACCATTGGTTACTTCCCAAGGTACGCATACATGCTGATACATCTCATTATACGTATATTTTCCATGGATGTGACAGACAGCGTTTTCTTGTATCATTTACATATCGTTGACAGAATTTTTGCATTAATTCCTCCCTCATTTTTCCCTCTCTTTGTCTTGACGCTATCCCGTCAACATCTCGAAGCAGGCAAGGAGATATTTTATCGTATTAAGGTCCGTTTGAGTGGCAGGGGCTGGAGATCTGGGCGTATGATTGAAGCCAATGGAGAAGAGGAAGCATTAAACATTGGCATGGATCAGTTGGGAAACCACTCACAATCTTGAATATGAAGACAATTTTGCAAATTATCATTCCAAATTGTCGTGAATTGCAAAAAGCGCAAGTCAGTTGTAACTGCTGCAGGCGAAATCTGAAAACAAACCATCGATTTAAAGAAAAAATTCAGAAGAAAATAAAGTCTTTAGACTACCACAAAGAAATCTAAAAGAAACCAAGAAAAAATGTGGACAAGTTTAATTATTCAGGGAAGAATTCACCCGATTCCTCTGAATTTTTGGAAGATATTGATCTATCTATTGTTCTATCTTTCTACTAGGAGTCCCCCTGAAATAGGTGTGATATCATGGGCGAACAGCTGCTCGTAACATTTTTAGTTTGATTGAAACTCGGTCACGATGTCTACTCCAAAATATGCTATGTCTTCACATATTTATATTTATCACCAGAATTAATGTTATGTCGCAAGTAGAGGGAATTTCAGCACCAAGAGTACAATTTTCCTATTGTACATTTTAGGGTACGGTAATGGCTAGAAAACCAAAACACAAATTCCCATTGTACAAACTGTATATTACAACTGTTTGTGTTAATTGTACTGTTTCTTGGTACCTCCGTGAAAGTTCGGGGTAGCTCTCGCATCACCTTTCAGAATGCTGGCACTTGCTCATTTTGACCGATTCAAAGGGACTCTTTCTTCTTGGGATTTCTTGCAGAGGTTTTCATTTTCGTTTGACACTTAATGATTGATAAATACCTCAGGGATGCACTCAAACTAGAAAGGCTGGCTTTCAAATTCAATACCTGATAAAACCGTAGAATGTACTTCGAAAAAGGTCACATGATTTTTTTTTTTTTTTGCAGACGTACTTAGGCACATTAATCAGGTGGCTATGGTAGATGTTGGTTGGAAGCGAGTGGAGATTTTTTCTACAAGCAATTCCTACTTGTCAACTTTTTGTAAGACTCTTTGCAAGTGATGCCCACGACTTTGTCCAAAAACTACTTTTTCTATGTTAACGACAATATTGCTTGCCAAAATTCGAAGGGAAAAAACATGTGTTTAGCAGAACCAAAAGAGCATGTTTTGAAAACCAATAGTTGGGGACCCAGCATGATTAAAGATTGTTCAAAATAGGGGAAGATGGTGACCTTTTCAGTGAATAGTTGTTATTTATTGGTCAAGAATGCTAACCAGTACTTTTAAAATGACGCATCTTTAGTAATCCATCATATGTACAACGATTTGTAAAGATGAATCGAATGAATCGTAGAAGATGAATTGTAGAATTTTAGTAATCATGTTCAATGGCCTAACAACTATTAAAGATATTTTATTTGAGTTCCAAGTGGGTTCACTGTGAAACAAGTTCCTTTACGTTTTTTTTTTTGGGGGGGGGGGNNTTTTTTTTTGGGGGGGGATGGTTCCTCCATTACTTCTCAGTTCAAACCCCTTTGATATCTGAACCGGAGCTTGTGCCTCATCCGGAGTTTCCAGGCATGTGCTTGTCTAGATGGATTCCACTTCTACTAGATGGCTGGCATTTGCATTTTTGACTAAACCTCATTAATACACTGCCCAGCTTGTCATCCTGTGATTTGTAAATGTTCTGTTAGAAATGTGGCATTGTCTGGGTTCCATTTGAGTTTACCATTATACTCTTTATAAGTATTAATTATACTACCTTACTATAGTTTTCTTATCACAGAATTGTCTCTCTTCATTTTAGCCAGCCCCAATCACTGCAAGGGGATGCGAAAAATTTAAAAATTCTTCTTAAAAGGATTGATCGGTTATTTATTCTGTGATGTGAATATTTAGTAACCACTTAGGATAAGATGTTCGCTTGAGTACTGTAGTATCGAAGTAAACGGATCATGTTTATAGCTGAGCGTGGTTTCCACACAATCTTTTGCATAGTAGTTTCGAAGTACAATCAATTATTGGAAAAAGGTTTGTAAAAGTGACTTATGAATTCCAATTCGTATCACCTACTTGAATACGAAAATTACATTCTAAGAAATTGTGCAAGAACAATGTCGCTAAGTTTCATATTGACTGCAACAGTCTCTATTTATATACACACTTTTTAACAATTTCATCTAACTGCATGAATATCGTGATGAGACATGGTAGACGCATATGATGTTGACAGACGTAGTAACATGCTTGTAAAAATTAGCGGAAAACAATCCTTGCTGACTCCTACTACACGTTTATTTTACACACCAAGTTTGCAAAAAGTTCTGCCACAAAGTGTTACAGTCGTTGAAGCATTTGCTTTTTCAACTGTTAGCTTACATCAATTGTCACGCCAAACATTCATGATTTATTTTAGGGTTTCATTGAATGCAAAAGAAAGGAAAACAGACAAACTCAAGTGAGGCATGTTTTAAAGCCAGCAAAATGAAACCAATTGAGAGGGTTTGTTAGACATGAAATAACATACTCTTAATGAAGACTGATGAAGTAAAAAAAATATCCTAGAGCACCCTACTTATTCGCAGGCACACAAGTCAAAGTAATATGAAGTATACTACATTCTTTGAGAAAGAAAAATAATTGTTGGTCACCAGTACACTCGTTTTGTGGTCTACACCTAGTTTATACTATACGCAGATTGAAATGCAAACTACGAGTTGCTTGTAATATAAATGTTTCATATCAGCGCCATTTGCGTAATGATATCTACATAATATTTAGTTTGGTTTATAGTTTCAATTTACAGCATCTCTGTGGGTTCACTCTAACATTTTATCTCTTGCAATTTGATGCATCTTGCTAAGATAATTTATCACATGAAGAATATATGACGTGTAACAGACTTGTAGGCAACAACAAACTCGTGCCAAGAAGTGAGTTACCGTTGAAAGCCCGGAATAGATATTCGGCGTACTCACTATTTGGTTAAAAACTCTTACATAACAAGCAATCGTACATGCATGGTATTTTGAACTGAGATTGAGTTTTTCCCTAATAAGACAAAGCCATCCAGTGGTATTTCTTTGACAAAAAAGTTTGTGAAGATGTTTTGTAATATGTTACACCAGAAAATGTTTTCGAAATTTCTACTAGAAGAGCTTCGTTAATGACTCAACTTTTTATAGCATTGTCGCAAATGGCACGCAAATTCTAAAAAGTAGGGGAACCCATTAGGGTACATTACGCAAATGTTCAAACAGTTACGAGTATAAGAGGGTGACTTCAAATTTAAAAAAAAAAGTAATGTTGTTCATATACACTAAAAGAAAAAGAAAAAATAGGATGAAGATGTTTTGCTTACATCATAAGCTTTTATCTCCGTTCGTTCCCTACGTCACAAGAATAATTGTTTCATAAATTGAAGCATTGTTTACCAGAATGTTTAGGAGTTGTAACGGCAACCTAGATGAATATCTATGTCAATGTATATCGTGTACAATGTAAATAAATATATTGCTTTGTTATGATTTTATATTGAAGTATAATGTATATCCCAAAAAATAACTCTCAGCAAATACAATTATTATGTAATAAATGTGGTATGGATATGCTTCACCATCGATCACTACGCAGACAAGAAGCCGTCCTATCTTGCGTATAGTATGTGTAACAGATATGCTTCTACATCACTGAGCACATCAGAAGCGGTCCTATGTTGGGTAAGGCATGTGTAACAGCAATGCTTCTTGATCCCAGCGCAGATCAGAAGCGGTCCTACGTTGCGTTAGGTATGTGTTACAGATATGCTTCTCCATCACTGAGCAGATCAAAAGCGGTCCTATTTTGCGTAAGGTATGTGGTAACGATATGCTTTTTCATCAGCGCGCAAACAAGAAACGGTCCTACGCTGCATATAGCATGTGTTACAGATATGCTTTCTCATCACTGAGCAGACAAGAAGCTGGTCCTATGCTGCATATAGTATGTGTTACAGATATGCTTTCTCATCACTGAGCAGACAATAAGCTGGTCCAATGCTGCATATAGTATGTGTTACAGATATGCTTTCTCATCACCGAGCAGAAAAGAAACCCTCGTATGTTGGTATAAGTTATAAGTATAAGGTACTTGATTGCACTGCTTTGTGTGCATTGTTACAATAAATGCTGCACCTTGCATAAGTAAAGTCTCACCTTAATACTTTTGGTTGACATAATTTTTGCTTACGTCTTGAATTTCTTAGAATTTCCGTCATTTGAATTATCCTACGGTTCCTCTTTGAACGGTCGGATTTGAACTGTTACAGCCCAGCACTGAAAATTACCAGCTACATTAACAATAAGAAGAAGAATTTAAAATGCTCAACGTCCAAGAACATACACTGCATTAGAACTGATGTTCCTCGCAGTACGTTAAGAATGTTGGCATAGCAAATTGGATAAATTGAGCGAAGCCTTTTGAAAATAATTTTAAAACTGACACACAAAGAGAAGTACCGTAACTATGGCCTAGCATTTGTGCTTGACTAGTTTATTTAGTGCTAGGAACTGAATTAAACATTTTCGTCACGAATTCCTCGTCACAGCCCACGACCCTGCCACATTCACCCCGCCTCATGAAATGTCTGTTGCATTGATCGCGTTGTCTTTAAATGCCAGTTGTACTAAATAATATTCAGAAATATCACTTCACAACGTAAACTTAGCGGCATGAATATAAATGAGTCTGCACCTCTTGCATAACATGTGAGCCCTTTTCTCTAGATTAATTTTGGACCTGTTTATACGAAAGGTATTTAACTCGTCTATATTATTGGAGGAATATTCCGACCTAGATGCATATCTCACACTCAGACACGGTGTATGAAATTTATCAGTAACCGTTTATTCTAGCTTCCGGTATTTGGTTGATATTCTTTTCTCTTCCTTTGTTTTTGTTGATTTTTTTCTTTGTTTTTTGCTTCGTTTTCTGTTTGCTGTTTTTTTCCTTTTTAGTCTTTTCCCTTTCTTTTTGTTTTTTTTCTTTTCTTTGTTCTATCCTTTCTATTCTTTGTTATTATTGTTTTGCTTTATCTCATTTGCTTTCTTTACTTTTTTATTTTCGTCGCTTTTGTCGTTTGTGTTGTCTGAACGTCAACATTAATAATGAATTTTTAAAATTTTAGTTTTAAAAGACTGTCTCGATTTGACTTGAGAAGTTACAACTGTCTTGGAGATATTACCTGCAGTGAGGTGTAGAGAGGGGTCAAAAAGAAAGGGGATACAGCAACAGCTCTCCAATAAGTGTAAATAATATATCAATCAGTGCTGATTCCATGTGGTGGGAGTATATTTGTATCAAATTTACGTAACAAGTCGCCCTTATGAATATCCAACAGGAAAAGTGTTGGCTAAATATATATCATTAACCTTCAGGGAAATAATATCGTCGGTCCTTTAAATTCTTTCAGTTATATTTGAATACCGTAAATCAGTCATTGTCACCTCCGTTTACGTGGTGTAATCGTCTTATTATTTTGGAGAGAATCTCGTCAGGTGATACTGCACTCCTTGACTACTTTGTTAATTAAATCACAATTTACAGTGACGCCGATTAATCTGGAAAGAGCACTTGACATTTATGGCGTAGAAACCTTGGTGGAGTATTAAACCTTTCATAAAGAGTCATGACAGTCTCAATACAACGGAGGTGATGGTTTCTGTCATGAAGAGACAAAAAGAAGAAGAAGAGGGGAAATAGAAAAATAAAAAAAATATACAGAAAAACAACACTAATGGGTCTGGATACTCGAAAAGAATCTAGTCAGCTGTTTTAAAATTCTACCCCAGGGAGCGCTGAATATAACTTTCAAAGTACTCTAATACCATCCATATTTGTTTTAATTATTGATTAATGCTTTAAACTTTAGTCGTAAACGTATTCCAGAGATGTGACTGGTTTAGTTCCTTCTTCAAAGGATGAATCCTGGATACGATATGCTCCACCTCCCTCCCTTCCCACCTGTGAACCTCACTACAGTTAATAAACTACTTGCATAAACATTGGTTTGTCCACGAGCTAATCAAGACAAACTGTACAATGGAATTACAAAAAAATGTGTCTTAAAACGTGTTCCGGTGTAGTAACGCTCAGTGACTTCTGCGGAATCCTAGAATCTCTGTTGTATTGTAAGGCAGATGTTTTTCTTGTCATCATCCCAACGCCACCTTTCACGCGCATTCTACATAACTTCAAAACCAGGCATACGACGTCATAATACAGTAGCCAATCCTCGGTTCAAGGTTACGGAGTGATGAGCCGTTTGTTTGGATAACACGCAGCCATGTTATTGAGTGCCAGCGTTCTTCCAAACTGTGGAAACTCCAACCTTATATCCATATGAAAAATTCTGATCGACTTCGCACACCGCCTGTTGTAGATTGATACCATATTACGGTTAACTGCTGTACGCGCACTACAACATGGCTCGCTATGAATACCTGGTATAGGTCAGCATTCTTGAGAGGTCAAAAGTTTGCACTATTTGAATATAACTGCCAGAGGAACTATAGTACGTGAATCGGAGCATTGTTCGCTTTCGGATTAAAAAGGGTCTTTCAATCACCTGTCGTCTAGAGTATCCCCCATACAAACATTGTTAGCGATATGAGCCATGAATTTTCCCACGCAACTAAGTTGCATTATGTAAACTGCAAATTCTCGCGCGACATATATATGATAGGAAAAATTTTAAAAAAAAAACTACTTGACGTGGCTCTAGCTCTAGCTCTTTATGTGTTTGAATTTATGAAACTTTATGTTCTTTATGAAACTTTATGTTCGTCTATTCTGTAATGAGATGCTAGACCTCGGTTTATTTTATGTAAGCAAAAACGCTCAGTCGTGGAGGAGAATCGATTCCGTGATCCATATGGCTCTAGCGTCTCACTTACTTGGGTGGTTAGTCGAAATATCGCGGATGTGATGCCATATATGGAAGGGCTACATGCTAAAAGCTTCCATGAAGTATGCCACAGTTACGGTTGCCGCAGCTTAATTTGAACATGCATAAAACTGTGAAAGCGTCTACTGCGAGTAATGGCTATTTTTTTTTTTTTTTTTTT